>CM046662.1:45496629-45521436 GCA_025594165.1 Tamias sibiricus
CAAAGAGCAAAGACTCTGCTATCAATAAAGTATAAGACCTAACAAACAAAATACATCATATTCCAAAGGGACACAATTTCTTACCTTTGAATCTTCATTACTCACTCCTAGCTGTAACACAGCTTGAGGAGATTTCAGTTTTGCTTGAGCAGAGTGAGCCATTTGAAGGTTAAGCTGCCATCCAACTGTCTGTAGCTATAAAACACAAGTATAGATTGGAATCAGTTGGTACAGAAAGAAGAAAAGAGTCAACTTTAAGCAAATTTCTACTCATCAGGAATGAACACGGATAGCCTACTCTTCATGGAAAGTCAGTTCCAGGGCTCCTTTAACTTGCACACTCTGCAAATTCTCCCTTTGGGCTCATTAGATTGGCCTCTTGCCATGCCATGTCAAATTCAACAGTAAAAGTGATCTTTAAATACACTCTATTCTAAAAATAAAAATTCTAAGCAATGAAGTACACAAAAAGAGCAAATGGTTTTTGAAATAAATTTTTATTTTAAAATAGCATTTTAAAAGCTAGTATTTCTAAATGGTTATAAATTTCAATTAGTACATAACATATATTGGGAAAATCCTTTTATGACTTCCCATTAGCTTTCAAAAAACTTTATATTAGGTAGAACACAGGTAAAACTTTCCTTCCTTCCTCCCTCCCTGTCTCCTTTCCTTCCTTCATTTTAATGTAGAGAGAAACTGAAGTACCCAGATGGTAAGAGGTTCACACCTTTAGACACAGTGAGAATGGAATACAGTCTGGTAATGAACTGATATCTACTTGTTACCAGGTGGTACCCAATAGATTTTCATACTTTATAAAGTACTCTAACTTACTATGGTTCCCAATTATGATGGAAATTAATTAGAACTTTTCCTTTGAATTAATTAATACAACAGCACAATTTAACCAGGTAAGACAAAACTAGGAGAGCAGTTTATTTTTTCCTGTAAAATGTTAAGCAGCACAAAGGTGGTTTATGGAACCTGAATGATCATTGCTTCCTCCAACCTCAGAAGTATATGGTTTTAGATTCAATTTCCTGCAAATCTAAAATATCAGTATTAGGGAAGTTTTGTGAAATGCGATTATTATATGCCTCTAACAACATCATGACCCTGATAATGGATTTAGCAAAACTACCTTGGCTATACTGAGTAAAAATGCCAGCTTCACAACAATTTTCACTTGACCAGAATACTAATCATTTAACTTGAAAGACTGCACAACAGCTAGAATCACAGTAGTGACTCAAAGCCAAGTTGGATAAGAGCAATAAAAGTATTATCTATGTGAGAGAGGATGTGATGAGAAAATAAAGATACAGTTCTGTTCTTTCTGGCACTTCTAGAGGTTATGTGTATATGGGGAATGTAATGCATAATCCCTAATGAGTATAAAAAATCAATTTAATGGTGCATGTTAAGGATCCATACTGAACTTGTCTTTTATACTGATTACAGTAAGCATAAGTTTCTGACAAAAGCCAGCCACTATTTTCAACAGGCACATGCAACAGAACTTCTAATAAATATATCATATTCACTCTCATACCCATAAGCATTTTGACATGTAATGCCTTAATTGGAAAGCACCTTCTAGGTATTCATATGGACCTGTGGGACATTGTATTGATCTTACTTAACTGATCCTACCCCTATTTTTTAGGCATTAACATAACTAAGGAAAATACGTATTAAGTAAATAAATTAAAATATGCCCCCATTGTGATCAGGCTTTGGTATCAATTAATAAATGCTTAGACACTGCATAAAGTTGGTGGGGGAGAATTTAAAAGAGCACTGAACTTGAAGTTTATGCTTTGGCTCATGCTGACACTAACACTCACTAGCTACATGTCCCTGGATAAGTCTTAATCTTTCAAGATCTCAATTTCCTCATGAAATAAAAATGTCTATCTGAACTATCTACTTTTCTATTTATTGGCAGTATCAAAATAGAAAATGCATATTCAGTAATTTTTGAAGTTTCAAAGCATTACAAATACAAAGGATTTTGGTCATTTAAATTTTGCATAGTATCTTTCAAATATTTTTCAAATATCTTCCAAAATTCATGAGCCATTTCGGATACTATCATCCATCTCTTCCCAGACTACCACAAATAATCATCTAACTGGGCTACTTGCCTCCTATCTAACCCCATTCTCTTATACAATTTTCCTTCTTAAAATTCTCTAATAGCTCTTTATTGCCTACAATATAAAATCCAAACTCTTAAGTCCTACAACTGGTCTACAAAGCCCCTCAAAATGTGATGCCTAACTACCACTCCAGTCCTATGCTCTAGTACCACTAGTTAACTAATCATCTACCATCTGCCACACTGAACCAAGTGTTATTCCCAGAGCACACTATGCAACTTCCTATGTGATTTTGGTCCACTGTCATTTCCTCTGTGGTTTTTCCCTTTTCCTTCTCTCTGCATAGTTTACCACTCTGCTCTCTCAGTACTCTGTACCTTCTCTATTAACACTTAGACCAGTATATCCCAATTATTTGCCTAGTGTTTATGTCCTCAGGGTAGACTGTGATAAGGCTGGAGTCTTAGTCACCTTTATATCCCTGTGACCTACAAGAGCCCCTGACAGAGTCAACACTAAGATTCTTCTAAAATAAGTGACTGAGCACATAACATACCTGTACTTTCAAGGAAGAGTATTTACCTGAAAAAGAATGGCAGCAGAAAGGAGAGTAAGAAACCAGTTCTATTTCTACTTGCATATGGTTTTGTAATAAGTCAAAATGGCAACCTACAGAGTCAACATTTTGGTTGACTCTTTAGAAATGACAGCAGAATGTATTACATTTCATATTTATTACTGTGCAGAGCACATTTTTACATATCTCTGGTTGTATACATACTCATAAACTCATGTACACAATTAATTTTGATATCTGCAGATCAAAGCATGCCCAGAAACACTTTTTTAGTATAATGAGTAATAATTACCCTATAGTGGTTATTTGGATTAGTAAGTAATAGTAAAAGACTATGGGCTATAGAACTCATTAGAAGCTAATTTTAAACAAGTTAAATGTTCCCTCAATTTACTCATTTGCAAACTGGAAGTTAATAATACTTATCTCACTAAGTTGTTGAAAAGAATTAAATGCTGAATTATCAAATATTGAATTAATGGTATCTCCTTTCCCAACTTCTCCAATTCAGTGTTCTTTTCAAACTATCCATTCTATACTCAAATAGGTACATGTATATTTATAATATAGCCAAGAATTATCCTTCTGTGCTCATATTATACACTGTCTTTTTTTTTTTTTTTTTTTTTTTTTTTTTTGTGGTACCAGGGATTGAACTCAGGGGCACTTGTCCACTGGGTCACATCCCCAGCCCTTTTTTGTATTTTATTTAGAGACAGGGTCTCACTGAGTTTCTAAGTGCCTCACCATTGCTGAGGCTGGCTTTGAACTCGCGATCCTCCTGCCTCAACCTCCCAAAGTGCTGGGAGTACAGGCGTGCGCCACCATGCCCAGCTATACACTGTCATTTTTAATTAATTAATTTATTTTAATAAGGTATATATGACAGCAGAATGCATTTTGATTCATTATATACAATCGAAGCAAAACTTTTCATTCCTCTGGTTGTACACAATGTAACACTGCACCATATGTGCAGTCATACATGTAAAATACATTGTCATTCCGAAAATACAACACAGAACCTATATAATCAGTGCAAGAAACTAAGCATTTTGGTAATGCTTAGTTTACACATAATGTAATGGTAATGCTCAGTTTACACATAATGTAAACTGAAATATTCATAGTTTTATATCTATTATATTCAATTTAGAAAATAATTAAAAAGCAACATGCCATCTGACAAAAAGGTAAAATTTTAACTTCAAAAATTACTAATTAGGGATAGGTTCAGAATGGCTAGTCTAAAAACCTCATGCTAAAGTAAGACTTTGTTACTCATTCACCAAATGAGTGGGGCTAGAAGAAATGACAAATCAGAGCCATCATTTAAATATTGGGGTCACAGACCATTTGATAACCAGAGGAAAGGTATAGAAATTATCTCAGAAAAATGCATATGCATTTACAGTTATATGCAACTTTGGAACACTCATGCACCACACCATCCCCAAGTCTAACCAAGTTAAGAACTTCAAGATCAGAGTTTCTCAGGATCTCAACAATGAGAATGACTGATATGATGATGCCCAAAAGACAGAAGGGCAGAACCAACAAATTCATAAACTTTATTCTTAGTACATGGATACAGAAAACTAGTAAGTGAATTCTGTTACTATTTTCTCTGATTTATCTCCATAAGGCTTTTACCACCTAACATGATATGGGTATACACAGACACACACACACATACATCATACAAACACACAATATTTGTTTGATGGCTATCACCCATTATCTAAGCTCCTTGAGAACAGAAGGTTTTTTGTCCTTTGTCTTAGTGCTGTAGATTCAGAGTACTCACTAATAATGCCCAGGATACAGTAGAAACTATTTAGCTATTGAATTGAAATGAATCAAAGAGTATAATATACAAGCAAAGGTTAATTTTTAAGAGTTGTGATTAAAAGGGATTTGGGTTGGCTTTCTTAATTTCCAAAGTATTTTCTATTGAACTTTGTAATTTAAAAATACTGTCCCATGGTCACATATCACACTAATTTAAAAAGTAAATAAAATACTAAATTCATGTGTGGGTGTGTTGTGCACATGTCACGCATGAAGTTTCACAAATTATCAGTATTGAAAAAATTTAAAAAAGAAGAGTTACAGTAAAAATAACTAGAAGTATAAAATAATATTTAATGGTTACATAAAGCAATAAGAAAAACAAAATAAAAACTTTCCAGCAAAACTAAGAGACAAAACCAACATCACTATGAAATAGACACTCTTATTATCTTCTTTTTACAGACTAAAACTGTAAATGTAAGCAATTGGTGAATCAAGGTAAAACATCAATGAGGGCCCCTTATGTCATTATCAGAACTTAAAAGTTTGAAATCAAAACCAATTAAAAAGTTATGAGAAGTTGATTCAAGTAAGAATCATCAATGGCTACTAAAGCAAAGTGGGAGGATTCTGATGTGAAACTCAATATTTATATAGCCACTTGTGTAAATACATCACAGTATCCACCCATAATTTACATTACACACAAAAAGAAGTAATTATTCAGTAGAGAAACCAAATACCACCTGACCCAAGAGCTCTAAATTAAAATGACCAAAAGGTGGCAAACATTCAAGTGTCTCTAGATGTGATGTCTTATGAAGGCCAAACATTACTTAGGAAGTATTCTAACAAAAAAAAAACCAAGACAAAAAAACCCAGAACCTAAATTTGATTATGAAAAACCAGATACATTAAAATCAAAGAATATTCTATAAAAGAAGTGGTATATATACTTCAAAATGTCAATGTCCTAAAAGACAAAAAATAAGGAAAGAAATAATTGCTTAGAACATATTTTTATATCACTTGCCAAGTTTATGATAAGCATTGGTGACACATATATGACCAAGATGGTCTTTTTTCTGAGGTGAATGTCTTATAGTATCCTATTTAATTATTCCTAAGAACTCATAATGAGAAACAAATATGATAGTTATCAATATTTTAATTACATATGAAACAACAAAATCTAAGGTACAGTTTTTCCTTAAATTAGCTAAACAATTTGCTTCTGTTTAAAATAAAAATATATTCTATATACATTATACACTTGTACACTAAAATACTCAGCAACTATTTTAATGCCTATAATTTGTTTTATTATTTCAGCTTCAAATTTAAATCATAGGGTCCTTATATGTAATCAATGTCTTAGTTTTAAGTGTCACCAAAATAACACAACACACAAGGAATATAAGCCACCAATATTTTCAATGTTTTTCAACCCAAAACTGTTAATATCATAGTTGTTAAGCACCTCACATTACTTCTTACTTGAGAATATTACTAAAATATTGGCTCAAAATATGACTTCATTCCCCCTCTCATTTCCATGAAACAATTTAATATAAGCTCAAATTTTCATAATTACTCTGCAAATCACAACTTTCAACATATCCAAAGATAATTAAAATGGCTATAATACTGATTCTTTAAAACTGGAAAAGAATTTGTAAAGTTATCATCTAAATTTTAACTAGTAGCTCTCTAAAAAAATACAGCATTAGTGTTCTTATATGTTAAAAACTGTATACTACCAAAAATAGTATGCATAAGAAGGCTGTACTGGCTATATTGTCAAATAAAGCGATCTTCAAGTCAAAAACATTGTTAATGATAATTATTATAGGGGGCTGGGGTTGTGGCTCAGCAGTAGAGCACTTGCCTAGCACGTGCTTGGTCCTCGGTTCGGGTCCTCAGCACTATGTAAAAATAAATAAATAAAATAAACGTATTATGTCCAACAACAACTAAAAAATAAATATTAAAAAAGATAATTATTACATTCATTATTACACATATGTATATGCCTTACAATACAGGAAGCAAAAATTAATAGAATTATAAAAAAAGGTACATGAATGTTAGCAGTTGGGCCATATAGATCTCTAAGATATCTTCCAAGGGTGGTGGTGAGAAGAAGGAAAATCAAAGGTAGACATACAGTTTTCTTTAATTATTCAAATTAAAGTGAAATATCTACTACTCTTTTTAATACTATTAATATATGAGAGAGGAAGATTGCTTACAGAAGCAAAAGGAAGAGGTATTCAGGTTGAGCATTCTTAATATAAAAATCTGAAATGCAAAATGCTCCACAATCTAGTAACTTTTGAATGATGGTGTGATGTTTTCAAAGTTTTTTGGAGATTTTGGATTACAGATTTTCAGATTACCAATACTCAACTGGTAAAGTCTTTGAAAATGTCCCAAAATCTGAAAAACTGTGAAATCAGAAATACTCCTGGGCCCAAGCATTTCAGATAAGGGATACTCAACCCATACTAAGCAGTATAGAGACTTTCAAGGGAAAGTAGGCAAAGACAGAGGTTAATAGAATTTAATGCCATGGAGCATGTTTCTTTAGACATGTTTTTGGGCAAACAATAAGAGAGGCAATTATTATAGTGCTCAAGTATTGGTATAACCCTTTTAATCATCTTTTTAAAAATTGACATTTTTTCAGGTCTTAACTTCTGAATGTATACTTAACCAATACTTCTGCAGTTTTTTAATAAAATCTTTGAGTCTCCATAATAAGATTATGATCTGTTTTTTAATCAGTCAAATTTGTATTCAAATTACAAGCCCACCATCATAATTTCATGCTGTTAGGAAAATTACTTAATCCTTATAATCTCAGTTTCTTCATGTTGGGTAAAATAAAAGAAATCTAACCACTGCACTGGATTTTTGTTGCCACTGAGATATGTGTAAAAGCACCAGCAAATTATCTGACAAATAGAAAATTAAAAATACACCTTACTTTCCACTTCAAAATCAACGTTGATTATTTTCACAGTAATATACTGCAATTCCTTTGAAGACCTTAAAAATTTTTTTTAAAGAAGTTAAACAATGGGCTGGGATTGTGGCTCAGTGGTAGAGCGCTCGCCTAGCACGTGCGCGGCCCGGGTTCGATCCTCAGCACCACATACAAATAAACCCATTGTGTAAAACTAAAGCAAATAAATAAATATTAAAAAAAAAGAAGTTAAACAATATCTTTTCATGTTTACTGAATTTATTTCATAACCTGTTTTTCCCATCTGGTAAAAGCTATAATAAAAATTGTTATCTCTAAAAGTATTTTAGCATACAAATTTCTTCCTTTCTGTGTATCTGATTCTAGAATTCAGTTCTAGACATATTGTAAGCCTTACATAAGTTTATTTCTCTCTCTCATTTTTTTAAGTTTATTTCTCTTACATGCCATTGCTGCAACAAATCTCAGAGTCCTATTCCCTATCCATAACTATCCATTCTCTGTCTATATGTCCCTATCTTACCCCTTCCAAGCATAAGCATCGCCTCTGATTCTTGGCATGGAACTCATTTTTCTTTTTTACACACTTGTTTATCTTTTAAATCACATGCTTATTTACTTATAAATATGCTGTACTGATTTGTTTGGGCATATCTTTTATATAAAGTCCAAGGATGATTTTACTTTGTAATCCTTTTGGCCAAGAAATTTTAAGTAAGTGATTTGCTCATTTCTATTAATTTTGCTTTGTTCTGTCTTTGCACTGCTGGGGATTGAACCCAGGGTCTTGTGTACACTAGGCAAACACTCTAACATGGAGCTATATCCCAATCCTCATTTCTATGAATTGTTATAAAGACATTTAATCTTTGTTTTGAATGATTTGTTTACATTTTTTGCTTTTACACCTATTTCTAAATATCATTACATGCTATATATGCCATATATATGTGTGTGTGTGTTACTTCTGATACATACAGAGTATTCTCTGATCATAATGGTATCAAACTAAAAATTAATATCAGGAAGACAACAGAAAAATCCCCAAACATTTGCAAACAAAACAACATGCTTTTAAATAATCCACAAGTCAAAGAGAAAGTCTCAAGGGAAATCAAAATATCCATGGAACTAACTGAAAGTGAAAACACAGTGTACTAAACTCTGTGAGACACAACAATGCAGTTCTAAGAGGGAAATTCAAAGCACCAAATAACTACATCTAATAAAAGAAAAAGCCTAGGTTTCCACTTCAGGACTCCACAGGCAAGGGGAAAAAAAAAAAAATGAACCTCAACTGAACTCTCACACATTGTACAAAAATTAACTTAAATGGGATCATGATACAAATAAAAAGATAAGACTCCACAATTTTAGGGGGAAAAAAAAACTAAACAAAAAGTTCCAGACAACTAAGGGCTAAGCAAAGCAGTTCTTAGGTTTGACAACTAAAGCAAAATCCATAAAAGGAAAAACTAGTAAATTTGTCCTCAAAAAAGTGAAAAATTTTTGCTCTGCAAATAACCCTATTAAAATTAGAACTCAACAGACTAGAAGAAAATACTTTCAAATCACATTTCTGACAAAGGATTAGTATCTAAAATATATAAAGAGCTCTTAAACTCAACAATAAAGAATCCAATTAAGAATGTACAAAAGACATGAAGAGTCATTTCACTGAAGAGAATATGCAAGTGACAAATGAGCACAAGAAAAACTGTTGAACATCATCAATCATCTGAGAAATCCAAATTGAAACCATGATGAGATATCACCACACAACTATTAGAACAGCTAAACTAAAAAAATAATGACAACACATATGCTGGCAAGATATGGAGAAAGAAGATACCTCATACATTGCTGATGGGAATGCAAAATGATACAGCCACTCTGGAACATAGTTTGGTAGTTTCTAATAAAACTAAACTTACAACTACCACAGAACCCAACAAATACACTCCTGAGCATTTATTCAAGAGAACTAAAAAACTTATGATCACATACAAACAATACACAAATGTATATAACAACTTCATTTGTAATAACAAAAACCTGAAAACTCAGATATCCTTCCAAGTCTGAAATGTTTAAATAAACTATTTTGTTCATATACTATGAAATACCACTTAGCAATAAAAAGGAACTATTGAATACATATAACAAAAATGAATCTCCAGAGAATTATGGTGAGTGAAAAAGTCAATTCCAGAATATTAAATACTGTACTACCCCATTTATATAACATTCTTGAAATGAGAATTCATGACTTCTCAACAGTGTGTGTACAACTAAACCTTTGTTTAAAATAATAGGTCAAGCATAATTTTATACTTATCTAAAATAGAAATGTCCATTCTTTTCATCATACTGTATGATTACTTCCTCACAGTTTACCAAAGGAAACAGGAAGAGGCCACCAATTCCATTGGAAACAACATTCTATGTACCAGATCACAATACTATAGCACAGATGATTATCCTTCAATTTTTGCCTTAATTTTTTTGGAAAGAAAAAATGATGTAGAATGTGAAGAAGGTACATACAATCACCAAAAGAAGGTTCATTAATCAAATGAGCAAAGTCATAAACAATCTGTTATTTGAAGACCCTCCAGGAGAGCTCAAGTTTTATTCTCCTTTTTTAGATTTCAGGGCTCAACATAAAAAGTTGTATTCAAGGGCTGGGGTTGTGGCTCAGTGGTAGAGCCTAGTAAGTGTGAGGCATGGGTTCGATCCTCAGCACCACATAAAAATGAACAAATAAAATAAAGGCATTGTGTCCATTTAAAAAAATTTATATTCAGCCGGGCGCGGTGGCGCACGTCTGTAATCCCAGCACTTTGGGAGGCTGAGGCAGGAGGATCGTGAGTTCAAAGCCAGCCTCAGCAATGGCGAGGCACTTAGCAACTCAGTGAGACCCTGTCTCTAAATAAAATACAAAAAAGGGCTGGGGATGTGGCCCAGTGGTCGAGTGCCCCTGAGTTCAATCCCCGGTACCACAAAAAAAAAAAAAAAATTTATATTCAAATGGTCTTATTGTTTGAAAGGTAGAATAAATTTGGAAAAAGAATATTATAAATTATTACTAAATTTCCAAACAATTAAATATAAGAAATGTAGGTAATTCTTAACTTTTGTATATAATAGATTTTTTTTTTTTTTTTTTAAAAAAACAGAATGTCCTTTTTGGCTCATAGTTCCATAGGCTTAGTCCATAGTGGGCCAATCCCCCTCCTCTCAGCCAAGTGGAGGAGAGTTGCTATATTCATAGAGGCAAAGAAGCAGAAAGAGGGAAGGGGGAAGGAGCTACATGAATCCTTCCAGGGCACGCCCCACTAAAATAGATTCTTAACTAGGGAACATCTAAAACTCAAAAAATAATAAAAGAAGTTTCACTCTCTCCTCCCTCAGGGCTAAAATCAAGTTATACCATGGCATTAAAACAAATCTCTAATTTCTAGCATTTTATATATATATGACTTTCTTAACTATTTATATATATATATATGTATATTTATATATAAATAAAATACACTTATTTAAAATATATATATAAATATATATATAAATCATCCTTAAAGCAGCAATTATACAATTTGAGAAAAAGCCCAATGTTTTCAGGATACTGAGTCCTACATAAATTGTGTCACATTTATGAAACTTATACTCCTTATCAGAAGAATCACACTTTCATCCTGGCTTTCTATTCATTCTTAAATAATAATGGCAAAATGATATAAGGATTACATCAATCATCAATCATCACTGTAGTATAAAGTTGGCAATATTGCCAAGGCTTACATTTTAACTGCAAGAAGTAAAAGAGGTCATATTTCAAATTGTCCATTCATCAGTTGATAAATGGAAGATTGAATTTGGCACACACTAAGACAGATTTTAGTAGTACTGATGGAAAATATGAAATAAATACTAGTACATAAGTTAAGAACCACTTACGTAAATAAATTCTCTCTCAATCTGAGACCTCTGTTTTCCTCTTTGGGAGAAAAGAAGGTATTGGTATAAAGGTACTACCCTATTTAGGAAGGGATTTAAGAGAGGGAGAAATTAGAAGCCTAACACTGACACACATCCAAAAGTCAGCTTAACATGGTTACTATAAAATCTGTCAGATTAAAACCACAGGCCTACCATTCATACTCGTTTCACCTCAGACACCCCATTCACCCTGATCACAGCTATCATAAACAATGCTGTTCATCATATACAAGTCAGGACATTGGTACTAGACTGATAACATGCTACTTCATATTACTTCACAGTGTTGGATACCAAAACTCTGGAATTACCTATTCAGTGTGTGACTGTTCTAAGAAGCTATTCAACAAGCATTCATTAAGTATGAACACTCAATATACTACTTTAGGTTTGAGGGTAATGCAGTGAAAAACACAGTGAACAGAAATACCTACTTTCCTCGGAGGAAATGGGGGTCCCAAGAACAGTGTTAAGAGAATAATCTAAAATTCAATTTATTTTCCTAATGTTCAGTTTCAGATGCCTAGTAGACAGCTGAAATTAATAAGCAGGCAATCCCAGAGTGGAGGCAAAAAATGTTATAATTTAAACTCTAAAGCCTAAATAAGATTACTAAAGAAGTGGATATGAATAGAAAGAAAAAAAAAAAGGGACCAACAATTAAGTTCTGACATATTGCAATATTTAGAAGTTGTGAAATTTTTAAAAATAATGTAGCAAATGTGGCTAAAAAATGCAGCTAGAAAAGAGGAAAACCAGAGGAGTGTGGAAATGACTTTTGTACTATCTTGGATACTGAGGACATAAAATAAACCTACAATCTCTGCCAAAATTCTCCAAGTCTAGTGGTAAAGACAAACATTTAAGAAAACAATTTTTATATAATGTGCCATCATACATGTACAATATCCTAAATAATCTGCACTAAAGCTACTAAATCTAATCAGTGATTATTAGGAAGGTTATGATATATAAGATTAATATAAAAATCAATAATATTTCAACACAACAGAAGTAGACAGAAAAATAACAAAAATGTAATTGACATTTATAGTAACAAACAAAATTATACCAATGCATAGGAAAAATGTAACAAAATTTGTGTAAGTTCTGGACAATGAAAAACTATGAATATAATTGAAATAAATTAAAGAAGATATCAATAAATCAAAAGATACACAATGTCAGTTGACACTAAAATTTAAATAAAAATGCAGAAGAGACAAATCAATTTTAGAAAAAGAAAGAAAGTTGGAGGAGTTACACTATCTAACTTCAATACTTTCAACAATCAAGAAAATGTGGCATTAGCAAAAAGATAAGAGACCCACCAAATGATTTCTAACAAAGATGCCAAAGCAAATGAAACTGGAACAACTGAAAATCTGAATAGGAAAAAAGTGAATAACCCCTACTTCAAATCAATGCAAAAAATTAACTCAAAAATATCACAGACCTAAATGTAAGTATAAAAACTATAAAGCTCCTACAAGAAAATTTCTATGATCTTGGGATAGATAGAGATTTTAAGATAGAAGATTAAAAGCATTAACTATAAAAGAAAAAAGTATAACTAGACTTCATCAAAAATTTTAACATCTGTTCTTCAAAAGTAACCATTAAGGGCTGGGGATATAACTCAATTGGTATAGTGCTTGCCTCACATACACAAAGCCCTGGGTTCAAGCCCCAGCACCACAAAAAAAAAAAAAAAAAAAGTAACCACAAGGACCTATATCCAAAATATATAGATAATTCTTACCATTCAATAATAAGACAAAGAAATATATACAAAAAGGGGCAAAAATTTGACCAGACAACTCACAAAAGATGATAGATGAGTGTGCAATAAAAACATAAACAAATGTTCAACATTCCTGTTATAAGAAAAATACAAATCATGACATACCACTCACAGCCATCAAAACAGCTAAAATAAAAAAGACTGTCGCCGGGCGCTGTGGCGCACGCCTGTAATCCCAGCACTTTGGGAGGCTGAGGCAGAAGGATCACGAGTTCAAAGCCAGCCTCAGCAATGGTGAGGCACTTAGCAACTCAGTGAGTCCTTGCCTCTAAATAAAATACAAAAAAGGTCTGGGGATGTGACCCAGTGGTCGAGTGTCCCTGAGTTCAATCCCTGGTACCACAAAAAAAAAAAAAAAAAAAAAAAACAAAAAACAGACTGTCAATACCAAGTATTGGCTGGAATGTAGAACAAGTGAAGGTTAGAACGTAAAATGATATAGCCACTTTGTAAAAATGTTTGAAAATTTTTTATAAAGTTAAACCTACATGTACCCTACAACCCAATCAATACCTACAAATAGCCCAGATGTCCAACAACATGTGAACGAACTAACAAATTGTGTTATATCCACACAGTAAATACTACCCTGCAATAAAAAACAACAACAAATACATGCAAGAAAATGGATAAACCTCAAAATCACTGCACTCAGTAGGTAAAGTTAGACACACAAAAAAGTATGTCTGTATGATTCTGTTTACATAAAATCCTAGAAAACGCCATGTATAGTGTCAGAAAACAGATCACGGTTACCTAGGTTAAGGTTAGGGGAAAAAGGGACTACAAAGGGGCATGGGAAAATTTTTGAGGGTAATGAAAAATGCCCGGTTTCTTGATTATGGTTATGATCTCACGGATACACATCTATCAAAACTCATGGAACTATATAACAAAAAAGGATATAGTTCACACTATGCAATTTATAATTTTAAATTGATATTTTAAAAAGATAACATGTACTAAAAGACATAACAAAGCAATGTATAGATGAAATGGGAGACTATATTCAGCTATCCGCCACCAATCACCCTCTGCCATCTTCTAATCCATAGCAAGAACAGTAAGCAACAAGCCACTAAGGACCCAGCTACACCACTGCTTGTCTGCAGAGAAAGAACCCTCTACTGTGTCACCTATAAGAATACACAAATAACATCAGAATCTCAGAGATGACCAGTATATGATGTTATATCTATAATACATAGATGTGAATATATTACAATATATTGCAAAGATGTGAAAAACTTCTTGAATTTATATTCAAGTTATCCTGCACATAAGTGACTACCTCCCTCTACAAAGCATACTGCACAAATATCCACCAGAGCAATCCATCAAACACTCTCTAGAGTACACTAGGAATTTGTTACTCTGTAAAATCCAAAATAAAACAAACCACTGACCTCCTTTTGGTATTCTGTGCTTTTCATGTTGTTGCTACATCAAATAATAATAAGAGGTGGAAATGATTTATTATAAATGCCACCATTGAGGGTTACTTCCTAGTTTAACTATACCCTCAAGTTCAGACACCAGAATGTCAGCCTAGTTTCACTATAGGGTGACAAGAAATTGGTATTTCTTAACCTGCAGAGATTTAGCCAAAGTACCTAATCACAAGATTGATCTTCGTTATCCAAGGTGTAAGGAGTTGAGGGAAAACATCAATGAATCTTCTTTTAAACTGTTTGCCTCCTCTGCATACCAAGAATATATAAAGATAATAGTTGAAGAACAGTGAAATGTCATACAACAAATGCTCTCACAATTGGTAACACTCTGAAAAAGTACATCAAATGTATTTAGCAAGTGCACATCTTTGAATACTATGACTAATAAGAGTAATTTTGCTAACAGCACAGTTATTTGGCATTAGCAAAATCTTTATTCAACCTGTTAATGGTTCTGGTTTCAACCAATTACTTATGAAGTAGAAAATACATTTCTGTTTCAAATAAAACTGATTAAGGGTCTCTTAGATCTGAAGCTCTTTAAATTGACTGCTGCATCAACAGCTAAATCCATCACCTTCTTTTCCTGGGGAATTTCCATTTATTTCAAGCTAAAGCAATTTTTCCTATATTCCACTTCATATATTTTCACTTCAAAAAAGGGAAAAAATGTAATGACTGGAATCTAGTATTACAGCAAAATTCAAGAGCCATAAAAATAAATGAACCACAAGAAAAGGCCCAAGTACAACCAAAATGAAAAGCAAAGAACATTAGGAAGTACAAGATATAATTCATACCCTCCTCCTTAAGTGTTCTTTTCTCCAAAAATTAGAAATATCCTTCTTTATAAGAAAATAAAATAGACTGAACTTCTAAATAGCAAAATTTGTAAACAAGAATATTGTACATTTATTCATTTAATAATTATTTATTGAGAATCCACTACTTCCCAAGGGCCACTAAAGTAATGAAAATATAGCAATGAATAAAACAGACAAAAAATTCTGTCCTTGTAGAACTCATATTCTAATGATAGAGACAGACAATACAAAAGTAAACAGATAAAGTATATATTGGGCCAGATAAATATTAAGAAGCAAAATATCACATTTAAACAAAGACCTGAAGAAAGTAAGGAAGCCAGCCATGTGGATATCTGGGTGGGGTGGGGGGGACCGAGGGAAAAAAATGTCACAGGCATTCAGAGTAAGCCAGGTGGAGGATATTAAGAAATGAAAGTCAATAAGATAGACAGTGAGTCTGGGGGCAGGGAGTGGGGGGCGGGGAGCTACAGATCATTTGGCAATTGTAAAAACCCGGATTTTCTATTACAACATGGAAAGCCATTGATAGATTTGAGGTAGTGAAGGAACAGAAGATGACTTATAATTTTTTTAGATTCATTTTTTTATTCTTAAATCAAGCAATTATTGGGAAGTAAATTATATCACACTAACCTCCTTAAAGATAAAAATCATCACCTATAGACAAAATATCTTTTAAAAAATTTGAAGGCATTGGAGAATGACTAAAAGCAGGCAGAAGTTAAAATATAAGTTGACTCAAAAATAAAAGAAATTTGAACTTAAAAGAAAGGGACTATACAAGGTGAGACGTTCACTTATATATGGCCTCACCCAATCCTTGCAGCATGAGGTGGCTAAAATTCTAATGGAAAACCTCAGCCTTTTTGGCTTGAGGGGTCAGCAGTCCTATTCCTAGATATTTGCTCAAGGAAAATGAAAATAAATGCCTATAAAAGACATGTATACAAATGTTTATAGTGATATAATTCACAATATCCAGGAACTGTGATCAACAAATAGCCACAAACAGGAATATGAATAAACAAATTATGATTTTCATACAGGGGAATACTATTCAGCAAGAAAAGAGTTACTGGCACATGTAATAATGAATAATCCAAAATATATGTTAAATGACATTAATCAGATACATTTTATACAAGTCCATTTACTTTTAATTCCAGTATCAGATAAAACTAACTTAAGATGGTAGAAATCAAAAGGTGAGCATGAAGGTGAGGGGAATTGGATGAAACTGGGCACTTCCTGGGAAATGAAACACTATTTTGTTATGGATGATCAAAGGGATACACAAAATTTTTGACAGTCATCAAACTGAACACCTAAAATCTCTGCTTACCACAGATAAATTATATTTCAGTAAAAAGAAGTTTAAAAATACACTGCAACATTTAAACCTTAGAACCTTTTAAGTTAATTCAAGCACATAGGAAAACCTATGACTTTTACTTGAATAGCATGCCAACAACTAAAGTAACAAGAGAGGGAAATTTGAGTTGTGTAAGAATATAATCACAACAAAATACCTTTCCTGTAAATAAAGACAATAATATTAAGAAGTAGTTAAGATTGTGTGTGGTGGTGCATGCCTGTAATCCGCCTGTAATCCCAGCAGCTCCCCAGGCTGAGTTCAAGGAGGATCATGAGTTCAAGGCCAGCCTCAGCAATGGCGAAGCACTAAGCAACTCAGTGAGACTCTGTCTCTAAATAAAAATATAAAATAGGAATGTGATGTGGCTCAGTGGCCGAGTGTCCCCACGTTCAATCCCTGGTACAAAAAAAAAAAAAAAAAAAAAAAAAAACTTTTAAAAATAAAAAAAAAAGTAGTTAAATCTTGAATAAACTTTCAGATATTTATTCATACCTATATTCCATGTTTCAAGATTTAGATGCACAAAACAATGACTTTTTGATAATAAAGCCTTTCATTTAACCTTAGAGTTCCAAAAGAAATGAAATAAAAATATTAACTGAAATAATAGCATGAATGAACATACATTTTAATGTTAATTTCTAATTTTTTATACTTCACATGAAAAACAGGTATTTAGAGTTCAGTACAAGACACTCTGAGTTTGATATACCAGGAAGACCTCCATGTGAAGACTACATCAGCAATGCTACATATGGCTCTGGAACCCAGGAGAGAAATTCTGGATTTGCAGATTTTAAAGCATTGGTATTTATAAGATAATTGATACTGTAAAAGTAGATGAGATTACCTATGGAACATGTAAACTAAGAGGAGGAACAAGGATGGCATCCTAAGGAATAGAGATATTGAAATAAGAGGTCACTGAAAAGATCACAGTAGAAGACAGCCAAGCAGAAGGAAGGCCAGGCATGAAAGTCAAATCCTCCTAAGCTATAATGCTCAACAATGTAAATAATGCAGAATTGTTGGCTAGTCTGAAAACTGTATGTATTTTCTTGAAACCTGCTTGGGTTTTCCTGGACCTGATGACCACAAGATTCTAGTCTTCTAATGCATTAAATTATGTAACTTATGGTGAATTCTTCTCTCTCCCTATCTCTTGTCATAGTTTCTTTATATTATTTCTTCAATGGTGATGCTCCCATCTCAAAAGATCTGTCAGCATTATAAATTTTAAAAAGTGATCATTAACCAAAATACCAAATTAATATCAAATTAAATCTTTGTTACACTGTTTAAATATTAAATGAGTTACAATTAAAATTTTTAAAAATAAATTTAAAGGACTGTTGATACATTTGTTCTCCTATTCAGTCTTCAGTTTCTGTTCCTTTTTCAGAGTATATTTATGAAGATTTTAGTATATAATGAGTCCAAAATAATTAATGTGTTCTGTCAAATGAAAGGTGCTTTATTAAGTAAAATAGGTCTCTCTTGGAATCTGGTTGTTCTTATTTAAAGGAAGAAAAAATACAATTTTCAAAAGTGAATAAAAAGAAAAACAGGTATTTAACAATTTAAAAATTAGGTATTATACTTAACAATAAAATAGAGGGGGGCAGGACTAGGGATGTAGCTCAGTCTCAGTGGTAGAGTATTTGCCTAATATACACAAGATCCTGAGTTGGATCTCTAGTACCAACAAAAACAAACAAATATGGTCTGATAGAATGCAGGGTAGTATCTCCACTTTTTTGTATTTGCTGAGATTTACTTTGTGACATAATATATGGTCTATTTTAGAGAAGGAGCAATGTGCTGCTGAGAAGAAAGTGGATTTCTTCGCTGAGGGATGAAATATTCTATATATGTCTGTTAGGTCTAAGTTATTAATTGTGGTAATGAGGCCTAAGATTTCTTTGTTTAGCTTTTGTTTGGCTGATTTATCTATTGGTGAAAGAGGTATGTTTAAGTCCCCTAGAATAATTGTGTTGTGGTCTATTTTACTCTTGAACTTGAGGAGGATTTGTTTGATGAATGTAGGTGCTCCGTAATTTGGGGCATATAGATTTATAATTGTTAAAATGAGAAATAAAAAAAAGCTACTCCTGCAATTGGAAACTAAACAACATGCTACTGTATGAACAAGGGGTTGCAGAAGACATCAAGGAGGAGATTAAAAAATTCCTAGAGGTGAATGAGAACACAAACACATCATATAGAAATCTCCGGGACACTATGAAGGCAGTATTAAGAGGAAAATTCATTGCACTGAGCTCATTCCTTTAAAGAAAAACAACAACAACAAATAAACGACTTACCATCACACCTCAAAGCTCTAGAAAAAGAAGAGCAGATCAACACTAAGAGCAGTAGAAGACAGGAAATAATTAAAATCAGAGATGAAATTGAGACTAAAGAAACAATTCAAAGAATTGACAAAAACAGAAGTTGGTGTTTTTTTTTGTTTTTTTGTTTTTTGTTTGTTTGTTTGTTTGTTTTTTGGTACCGGGGATTGAACTCAGGGGCACTCGACCACTGGGCCATATCCCCAGCCCTTTTTTGTATTTTATTAGAGACAGGGTCTCACTGAGTTGCTAAGTGCCTCGCCATTGTTGAGGCTGGCTTTGAACTCGCGATCCTCCTGACTCAGCCTCCCAAAGTGCTGGGATTACAGGCGTGCGCCACCGTGCCCGGCTCAGAAGTTGGTTTTTTAAAAAAAATAAATAAAATTGACAGACCCTTAGTGATGCTAACAAAAAAGACAAGAGAAAAAACTCAAATTACTAGCATCCATGATGAAAAAGGAAATATCACGACAAACACCTCAGAAATACAGAAGATAATTAGAAATTACTTTGAAAACTTATACTCTGATAAAATAGAAAATACCAAAGGCATCGACATTCCTAGAGTCATATGAGTTGCCCAAACTAGATCTGGAGGCTATACACAATTTAAACAGATCAATTTCAAGCGAGGAAATAGAAGACGCAATCAAAAAGCTACCTACCAAAAAAAGCCCAGGTCCTGATGGGTTCACAGCCGAGTTCTACAAAACCTTCAAAGAAGAACTAATACCAATACTCTTCAATTTATTTCAGGAAATAGGTAGAAAAAGAGGGAGCTCTTCCAGACTCTTTCTATGAGGCAAATATTACATTAATTCCAAAGCCAGGCAAAGACACAGCAAAAAAAGAAAACTTCAGGCCAATATCTCTAATGAATATAGATGCAAAAATTCTCAACAAAATTCTGGAAAATCGGATACAAAAACATATTAAAAAGATAGTGCACCATGATCAAGTAGGGTTTATACCAGGGATGCAAGGTTGGTTCAACATACGGAAATCAATAAACATAATACATCACATCAATAGACTTAAAAGAAAAAAAAATGATCATCTCAATTGATGCAGAAAAAGCATTCAACAAAATACAACACCCCTTTATGCTCAAAAAACTAGAAAAACTAGGGATAACAGGAAAATGTCTCAACATTATAAAAGCTATTTATATGAAGCCCCAGGCTAACATCATCTTAAATGTATAGAAATTGAAAGCATTCCCTCTAAAAACAGGAACAAGACAGGGATGCCCCCTTTCACCACTGTTATTTAACATAGTACTTGAAACTCTGGCCAGAGCAATTAGACAGACAAAAGAAATTAAAGGGATCCAGATAGGAAAAGAAGAACTCAAATTAGCACTATTTGCTAACAATGTGATATACCTAGAAGACCCAAAAAAAAAAAAAAAAACTCTACCAGAAAACGTTTACAACTAGTAAATGAATTTGGCAAAGTAGCAGGATACAATAACACACAAATGTTTTTAAGAAAAGGAGTCAATGTGTGTACCCTTTAAAGAACAAGCTATCTAGCAGTGCTTAAAATATGCCTTCTGGCCGGGCGAGGTGGCTCATGTAATCCCAGCACTTTGGGAGGCTGAGGCAGGAGGATTGTGAGTTCAAAGCCAGCCTCAGCAGTGGCGAGGCACTTAGCAACTCAGTGAGACCCTGTCTCTAAATAAAATACAAAAAAGGGCTGGGGATGTGACCCAGTGGACGAGTGCCCCTGAGTTCAATTCCCGGTCCCACAAAAAAAAAAAAAAAAAAAAAAATGCCTTCTGTATATTTCTTATAACCTTATTTGTAAAGGCATTTTATAAAAAATATACAAAATAACACAGTTCAGGTATTATGTCCCAGAAAAAAAATAGATTGATTTAAAAAATATCTGACATGTCAGTTTGTATATTTAGTAGAGTAGAAATACCTGTAAAGGCACTATAAACAGAATTTCAGGAACAAAGTTAAACATAGTATTTAATTTCTGTCTGAGAGAGGATTGAGAATTTAATAAATGTTATGACCACAAGGCATTATTTTAAATCAAACAGAAAACCCTGTTAGAAGAGCACTGCTGACAGTCAACATTGATAAGAGGGAGGAATATAAATCTTCACAAATGGTGATGACATTTCAGTCTCAAGTCTCCGAAGAGATTAAGACAAAGTGTTAAAAAAAAAAAAAAAAAGTGAGGAGATAAAACTTTAAATGTTTTTCAATCATATCCTAGGAAAAGTTATCATTATGAGTATTTTTTGTTCTGCCTTTCTCACTTATTAGATCTAAATAATAAAAACCAGGAAAAGTCGTCGGAGCTGTCGGGGCCAAAGCTACCAAGGCCGGGAAGCAGCAGCTTCGGCCCTACCGGGGACTCGCCCTCTGTCCGCTACATGTAAAGGCCCAGCCGGAGTCCAGGCTCTGCCACTGAAAGGCCCCACCTTACACTTGGAGGGCCCTGGAGCCAACCTCCCAGGAGTACTCCGGGACCGAGGGACTCTTGGGCCCCTCCAAGCCAGCCATGGTGAGGCACTGGAGGCCCCCGGGCCCCACCCCTCCAGCCTGACTACACTGCTCCGGGTGCCCTCTTGCAGAAGCCAGAGATGCAGGGGGCCCGGAGACAACACTCCTGGCTCCCCAGAGAGGTGTGGGTCTGGGGCTGAGGGCCAGGGCCCAGATACCCAGGTTCCAGCATTAGGGCCTGGCAGTCAGCGGGGGTGGGGACCACGGGGAGGTCCCCCACACATTCCAGTGCCAGCTCCAGGCCATGGAGCCCTTGAAGAACCTCTTCCTCAAGAGCTCTCTGGGATCAGGGAATGGCAGTGGTAGTGGGGGCAGCTGGGGTGGTGGCGGAGGCCGGCCAGAGGGGTCCCCGAAGGCAGCGGCATATGCCAACCCTGTGTGGACAGCCCTGTTTGACTACGAGCCCAATGGGCAGGACGAGCTTGCCCTGCAGAAGGGTGACCGTGTGGAAGTCCATCTTTCCATCCAACTATGTGTCTCGGGGTGGCGGCCCAGCCCCCTGTGATGTGGCCAGCTCCCAGGAGCTGCGGCTGGAGGAGGTGATTGGAATTGGTGGCTTCGGCAAGGTCTACCGTGGCAGCTGGAGAGGGGAGCTGGTGGCTGTGAAGGCAGCTCGCCAGGACCCCGATGAGGACATCAGTGTGACTGCTGAGAGCGTTCACCAGGAGGCCCGGCTTTTCGCCATGCTGGCACATCCCAACATCATTGCCCTCAAGGCTGTGTGCTTGGAGGAGCCAAACCTATGCCTGGTGATGGAGTATGCAGCCGGTGGGCCCCTCAGCCGTGCCCTGGCTGGGCGGCGTGTGCCACCCCATGTGCTGGTCAACTGGGCCGTGCAGATTGCCCGTGGGATGCACTACCTGCACTGCGAGGCCCTGGTACCTGTCATCCACCGTGACCTCAAGTCCAACAACATTCTGCTGCTGCAACCCATTGAGGGTGATGACATGGAGCACAAGACCCTGAAGATCACCGACTTTGGTCTGGCTCGAGAGTGGCATAAAACCACGCAAATGAGTGCTGCAGGCACCTATGCCTGGATGGCTCCCGAGGTTATCAAGGCCTCCACCTTCTCTAAGGGCAGCGATGTCTGGAGCTTTGGGGTGCTGCTGTGGGAACTGCTGACTGAGGAAGTGCCTTACCGTGGTATCGACTGTCTTGCCGTGGCCTATGGTGTGGCTGTTAACAAGCCCACACTGCCCATCCCATCCACCTGTCCAGAACCCTTCGCACAGCTCATGGCCGACTGCTGGGCACAGGACCCTCACCGCAGGCCTGACTTCGCCTCCATCCTGCAGCAGTTGGAGGCGCTAGAGGCTCAGGTCCTGCGGGAAATGCCGCAGGACTCCTTCCATTCAATGCAAGAAGGCTGGAAACGAGAGATCCAGGGCCTCTTCGACGAGCTGCGGGCCAAAGAAAAGGAACTACTGAGCCACGAGGAGGAGTTGACACAAGCGGCGCGCGAGCAGCGGTCACAAGCCGAACAGCTACTGCGGCGCAAGCATCTATTGGCTCCGTGGGAGCTAGAGGTGTTTAGCGCGAGCTGACGCTGCTGCTGCAGCAAGTGGACAGCGAACGGCCGCACGGCCGCCGTCGCCGCGGCACCTGCAAGCGCAGCAAGCTCCGGGCTCGTGAGGGCGGGGAGCGCATCAGCATGCCCCTGGATTTCAAGCACCGCATCACCTTGCAGGCCTCACCTGGCCTTGACCGGAGAAGAAACATTGGGGCTGGGGATTCGCCAACCCTCCCCCGGTTCCGGGCCATCCAGTTGGAACATGCAGAACCCGGCCAGGCATGGGGCCGCCAGTCTCCCCGACGTCTGGAGGACTCAAGCAATGGACAGCGGCGAGCTTGCTGGGCCTGGGGTCCCAGTTCTCCCAAACCTGGAGAGGCCCAGAATGGGAGGAGAAGGTCCCGCATGGATGAAGCCACGTGGTACCTGGATTCCGATGACTCTTCCCACTTAGGATCTCCTTCCACACCCCCAACACTCAATGGTACCCCGCATGGCCCAGCCCAGAGCCCGAAGAGCCGGGGAGGCCGGGACCAGCAGAGCGGAGCAGCAGCTCCGGGACGCCCAAGCTGATCCAGCGGGCGGGCGCTGTTTCGGGGGCACCGCCTTGCTCGCCTCACTGGGCCTCGGCCGAGACCTACAGCCCCCTGGGGGCCTAGGCCGTGAGCGTGGGGAGCCCCCAACAGTTACCCCTATGTCGGTGACGTCACCATGCCCCACAGAGCCTCCTGCCTCCCCGACCGTCTGCCTCTCTCCCAAGAGGCAGGATGCTCGCGGCCTTTCCACCCCTGTGCCCCTGCAGCTGGACCTGGGTGTTCCCACTGGCCAGCCGTCAGCCAAGAGTGCCCGGAGGGAGGAAACACGTGGTGAGTGGCCCTAGGGCAGATGCCAAGATGGCAGCCACCAGAGAGGGGAAGAACTGCTTGGGGACTTTGAGGGACCCAAAGCCAGGACCACAGATGTCTGCTGGAGCCCAAGCTGGTCCCTTAGGACACTGGGGATGCATGTAAAGACCTGAGTTCTAGGTTCAAGTGTACGGTGGTCAGGGGCAGCAGGATGGGCTAGGCCAGCTAGCTGTAAAATAATAGAAGTGACGGTGACAACTACAACTCCTACAGGTTGATTAATTGTGCCAGTTACTGTCCATTGTGCTTCTTTAGAGAGGGGGTCTCTCTAAAGATTGTCATGAGCACTTTATGATACCCATTTTTTAAAAATTATTTTTTATTCTAAGATGTTATAAATGACAGCAGAATGTATTACATTTCATATTACACATATAGAGCACTTTTTTACAAAAAAAAAAAAAAAAAGGAAAAGTTATTTTACAACTTATCTTTGACAAAGGTGCCAAGAACACACAATGGGGAAAGATAACCTCTTCAACAAATGGTACTGAAATTACTGGCTATCTTTATATAAAAGAATGAAACTGGACCTTTATCTTACACCATATACAAAAATTAATCTGAAATAGATTAAAGACATAATGTA
>CM046662.1:48521536-48709036 GCA_025594165.1 Tamias sibiricus
TTAAGTTCAAGCCAAATTTATCCACTGACTTTTATGGTTCAGCTGAGCCATATACCAATGAGGCATATAGTTTTGGCTCTAGAACTAATTTCTAACATTGAGCCTTTAGTATGGTCCAGGAGTTGATCTAATTCATGAGGTAGCTGCTATTTTTATCACCCCTTGTAAGACCCTGAGGAATTAAAGTTGCTGGAGATCTCCAGAGCCAGAAATCAAACACAGACAGATGATTCAAGGTCCTAACTACTGTTCTGTATAGCCCTTCAATTAAAAGAAGTTAACAAGTCAATTACAACAATGAATCTCTTGCCTCAGAAGTGTAGGTCAAAGCAAGTTGCCTTAAAGCAGCCAAGAAAGAGTTCCATCACTTTCACATATAACCTTTCTTCCTCCTATGCTGCTAGCCCTATGGGGGAGCTAAATCTTATAACTAGACATTGAAGAGGAGAGGAATGACTATAATTATTTAAGTGGCCTGTAGACCTGTAATATCAACCACACTGCACATGTGATCATTAGAGCTTCCTACTTTGTAGTAGAACAGCTGGTAAGGTTCACTAAGGACTTGTTATTTACCCTTCAGGAATAAACAGGAAATTCTTCAGAAAGATGAATTTCTTCTTTAATTGTCCATCAGTTATAGAACACCTGCTCTTCCTGTCACTGTCTTACCAAGTCCATAACCTTGGGCAGGTGCAGTGCTATACGCTTGTTCACCTTTGAAATATCTTATTAATGCCTGAGTGGAAGGAACACTATAAATACAAAATATTAACTACACTTACCTTTGGGACCATAAACATAACTAGAGATTTTAATGAGGTTACATAAATTAGCATTTGCTTAGTGTTTTATATTTTTACAATCTAATTTACAAACATTTGCAATGTCATTTCCATTCTTCAGTTGCAAAAACAGAATCTCAGTATGGCAAAGTGACTTTTTTAAAGTTACATAGCATACTAAAAGTGGGAATTTGAAGCCTAGACTACACATGTCCAAATTCAAAGTTGTTATGCCACTGAAACGCTCTTTACAGTAGCCAAGTGTATCGAGTATTCAACACATATGAGAAGTTGTGTGGATCACCAAGGATAATACTTCAGTGCTAACAACAAACATATGAGGTAGTTATTGTTATTCCTATTTTACGAATGAGAAAAAGGACTCTCACAGAGGTTAAATTGTGTGCCCCAAATTACATGTTTTTTTTTTTTTTTTTCACGTGCACATAACCAGGATCAAACCTTGGTCTCTCCGACTCCAAAGCATTTCTTCAACTTCATTTCCATCTAAACTCTGGGGAATGGGAGTACACAAGTAAAAGAATCCTCTTACCTAAAATATAAAATATATGATGGCAATGTACATGAACAAGGATGTAGACTATTAGCATAACCCTCTAAAGCTGAGGTCCACAGGAAGAAAAAAGACATATTATGTTCCTCTTTCTATCACTAGGTTATTCACTGATTATGTTCTGAAAATAATATATTTATACAAATATGTATTATTTATATAGACAGAATTATATATATTTATATTACTTAACAGCAATACTAAGAGCATTGTTCAACTGGTTTGCTGTAACCCTTCTCACCATATACAGTATTTACTAACAATAATGCTAAATAACAATAATTAAAAAGTCAGCAGATAACACAGAATATTAATTTGGGATTATAAAAAGACATTATGAAAATAGAAAAAGACTTGAGGACAAATACATAAATATACAGACACATGTCTTGCCAGCAACCTGCACTGATGAGATGAGCTGGGTTCAAAAGAGCTACAGATGGACATGAGTTTCTCAGATCGAAGGTGGGATTGCTGTGGGACCTCAAGAGTCCTCTTCCACACTGGAAGGCCAGAGGCAGGAAAGCGAGTATATCGGGAACCCCTTTATTTATAGGGAAAGAACATTCTATAGAATATTGTACCCAAATAAGGCAGGGGATAATGTTTCAAAGGTGGAGTCTTGCTTTGTGATGTCTTGTGGTCAGCAGATTGATTGACATCTTGGCAAGTCACACCCATCTCAGGTGCTGTGTGGGATCACAGGTAGAACAAGAGGAGAGGCGCACTTGTGTCACACAGCCCAATCAGCATGCAATGCCAGACCTGTCCCCTCATATAGCTCCAATGAGCATAGCTCAAACACACATCCCATAGATGGCACACAACACACATGTATAAATGTATATGTTATTCAGGTATAAGAATACAGTCCAGCAAATATTTTGAATATCAGAACGTTACTGCTTTTCCACTTGAATAACATCTAATTACTGTAGACATATTTACATGAATTCATGCATATCCTCAATGAAATTTTTAACAATTTTCAGCAACTAGATTATGAGCGAGAAAGTATATCACTAGAATTGAACATGTGATGTAGTTCTTATCTTTTTTTTTTTTAAACAAGGTGTCATTTTTTAAATACTTTTATTTTGTTTATTTGTTTATTTATTTTTATGTAGTGCTGGGGATTGAACCCAGTGCCTCACATGCGCTAGGCAAGGACTCTACCACTAAGCCACAACCCCAGCCCTAGTTCTTTTCTTAAAGCTAAGTCTTAGAGCACTAATAAATAAAACTGTCAGGATCAAAATAAATTCATAGTAGGATAAACCGAAATTTTGCAGATGAAGCATTATATTTATTAATAAAAAATTGTATTTTTACCAAATCTCCTCATTTCCTTTAAATTCTTTATTTGATGCAGGGATCAAAGTATATACATTTTATACAATGAACATTAACTCCTATTGTCACCCAACCACTCTAGCCACACTAAATGTTTGCAGGTACCTGAATTAGCTAGGCTGTTTTATAACCTTGCTTGAGCTGTCCTTGCTTATGCTGCTTGTTTTGCCTGCAAAGTCCTCCCTTTTCACCTTCCAAAGATACCACCCCCCCCTTTTTTTTTTTTGTACCAGGGATTGAACCCAGGGCTGCTTACCCACTAAGCCACATCCCATCCCCAGACCTTTTTATTTTTGAGACAGTGTCTCACTAAGTCACCTAGGTCCTCACCAAGTTGCCAAAGCTGGCTTTGAACTTGCAATCATCCTGCCTCAGCCTCCCAAAACTGCTGGAATTACAGGCACATACCACCACATCTGGCTAAGGGAACACTTTTGTAAGAAACAGATTCATTAATACTCCTTTTCCTTACTTAAGAACTGACCATTTCCTCTGTATTGTGTCTCCCATTTATCTCCTAACTTACTTCTGTCAGAATACTTGCATCTCTAGTTGCATATTATAGCTTCACATACCTCCCACACAACTAGATTGTAAACTCTGTGAATACAGGCTTAGTACTGTAAATACATAATAGAGTCTTTGAAACTCTCCAGTAGGAAGTTTTTTGAGGTATTATGAGGGCTAGGATCTTCACTGAGTGCCTTTAGCATCTTGTATGCACTCCTACTTTTAATTAATTTTAAAAACTTTCTTTTTTCTTTTTGGTGCTGGAGACTGAACCCAGGAGCTACATCTCCAGCTCCTGCATTCCAACTTTTATAATAGCCACCTTCTTAGGGAGCATTAGAACATTTGGAATTCTTTAGTTAGCTGGCTTATGTGTGCATGTGTAAACACACACACACACACACACACACACACCCCGGTGCTGGAGACCAAATCCAGTGCCATGAGCGTGCTAGGCAAGCACTCTACCACTGAGCTACACCCACAGCTGTTGTTTCTTTTCTTTTTCTCCTCCTCCTCCCCACCCCACTTCTCCTGCTCTTCTCCTCCTCCTCCTCCTCCTCCTCCTTCTTCTTCTCTTTTAATAGTTCACTATTCTTAATTGGGCTCTTCTGAGGTCAAGAACCATCTGCCTCCCAGAACATTTTAATTTCACTGACTACCCCCAAAACATATGTTCTATCTCTGTAAGTGTTAATGCTTTTATCTAGCTAAAAAGCTCCAGTGACAGGGGATGGGGGTTGTAGCTCAGTGAAAAAGTGCCTGCCTTGCAAGCGTGAGGCCCTGGGTTCAATCCTCAGCACCACATAAAAACAATTAAATAAAATAAAGGTATTGCATCCATCTACAAATATATATATAAAGTTCTAGTGACAACAGGGAGTTCTGCCACTTGAGAAAAATTTTCCTATGGCAAAGGGTTATATTCTAGAGGCAAAATAAGAAGTTTGTTTTGCTTTATTTTATTTTTATTTTATTTTTTTATTATTCTAATTTGTTATACATGATTGCAGAGTACATTTCATTTTATATTTGTTTTGCTTTATTTTTAACACTGTCTTCTGCCTAATATTTTTCTGTTTTGGTTTTAAAATATGACCTATCAACAAACAAGTTTAAGTCGATATTTTGTAAATGGCTTTCTAATAAATCTACTCAGGCATAGTTTATTTCACAGAAATGAGACAGTTATGAGTTTTCCCCTTTTTCAGGTAATAGAAGTAATGTAGAATGAGTTAAAGTGTTATAGAAATATGTAGTGAGTAAAATAATAGGATTTCATAAGAGGTAAGTTTCTTCCTAAGAAATGTGGTATATATTCAGTGGGAACCAAAGACTGTGTAACCAACACAATGGTTTTGCATTTTGGTGAACACAAAGGCAAAAAACACAACCAAGAGATAAGAGTAGAGAAAGATTTATTACCTGCAGCAGGTAAGGAGAGCACTGGGGTTATTTCCAAAGCCATACCCTCCCCCCAAACAGACACATTGGGGATTATATTTGGGTAGTCTAAACCTATTAATATAGGAAAGCACATTAGGGATGGCTACATACCTGAGCATGCTTAGTTTAAATTCAAGAGGGAAAGATGGTAGATGCATTTCTGGGCATGCTCATTCAAGGTCATAATGATGGCAAATATGAATACTTTCGGCATGCTCAGTTCAATATTATAATGATCCAAGTTTCTTCTAGGTGACCTAAAGGAATGAATCAGCAATTGGCACCAAAAAGGACATGAAGACCAATGGTGCAGAATAGAAGACACAGAGAAAAACCCACATAAATAAGATCATCTCATACTAAGAAAAGGTGCCAAAAACATACATAGGAAAAAAGATAGCCTCTTCAACAAATGTGCTGGGAAAATTGGAAATCCATATGAGCAAAATGAAACTAGACCTCTATCTCTCACCCTGCACACAGCCCAACTCAAAGTAAATCAAGACCTAGGCATTAGACCAGAGACCCTGCACCTACTAGAAGAAAAAGTAGGCCCAAATCTCCATCATGTTGGCTTAGGAACCAAATTCCTCAACAAGCCTTCTAAACCACAAGAAGTAAAATCAAGAATCATTAAATGGGATGGTATCAAATTAAAAAACTTCACAGAAAAGGAGTCAATCAAGAGTGTGAAGAGAAAGCCTACAGAATGGGAGAACATCTTTGCCACCTGCACCTCAGATACAGCATTGATCTCCAGGATATATAAAAACTCAAAAAACAAACAAACAAACAAACAAACAAAACAAAACAGTCAATAAGTGTGCAAAGGAATGCAAGAGACACTTCACAAAAGAAGAAATATGAATGGTCAACAAATATATGAAAAAATGTTCAACATCTCTAGAAATTAGAGAAATACAAATTAAAACTATGCTGAGATTTCATCTCATTCCAATCAGAAAGGCAATTATCAAGAATACAAATAACAATAAATGTTGGCAAGGATGTAGGGTAAAAGGCACACTCATACATTGCTGGTGGGATTGCAAATTGGTGCAACCACCCTGGAAAGCAGTATGGAGATTCCTCAGAAAACTTGGAATGGAACCACCATTTAACCCAGCTATCCCACACTTCTAGGTCTATACCCAAAGGACTTAAAATCAGCATAATACACAGCCACATAAATGTTTATAGCAGCTCAATTCACAATAGCTAAACTATGGAACCAACCTAGATGTCCTTCAAAAGATGAATATTTAAAGAAAATGTGGTATATATACACAATGGAATATTACTCAGCCATAAAGAAGAATGAAATTATGACATTTGCTGGTAAATGGATACAACTGGAGACTATCATGCTAAGTGAAATAAGCCAATCCCAAAGAACCAAAGGCCAAATGTTCTCTCTGATATGTGGATGCTATGTACAATAAGGGGTGGTGGTAGTAGAAGTTCATTGGATTAGTCAAAGGGTAATGAAGGGAAGGGAAGAGAATGGGAACAGGAAAGACAGTAGAGTGAATTGCACATAACTTTCTTAACTTCTATATGAATACATGACCAGTGTAATCCCACATCATGTACAACCACAATATAATGGGAAGTTATACTCCATGTATGTATAATATGTCAAAATAATTCTACTGTCATGTATATCTAAAAAGAACAAAAAATAAATAAAATGTATTATGTTATCGTTTATAAGCAAAACAAATAAACAAAAATAATGAATCAGCAGTTTTACCTGGTGACCTTAGCTGATTCTCCCCAAGGTTTCCAAAAAGTTTTAGCTGAAACAAAAAGAAAGGTGACCCTGAAGGTGCGTTAATGCAGGAAGAGTTTGCCCCCTAAGGTGCCTGCCTGGTTTAGTGGCTAAATGTTGCAAATCAATATTCGTTCCACCAGTGATTGATTGTGGTATTTCAAACTCTAAAATGTTCAGCAAGTTGTCAAGGACTTTTTTAAGAGGAGATGGTTATCATGAGGGCTGGTCCCACTCTAAGGAGCCTTATGATTTGACTTGCCAGATCTAACCTATAAAAATATGAGGAGCTTAACTAGAGTCTTTATGACAGTGCAACTCTATAAAGTTATAATGGTCCATATATGCCTTACACATTTATCTAAACTCAGTATGTACAATACCAAGAGTGAGCCCTGATGTAAACTGTTACTTTGGTTGATAATGATGTGTCAATGTAAGTACATCAGTTATAAATAATGTACCATTCTGGTGGGAGATGTTGCTAATGCAGGAAGTTATGCCTGTGGGAGGAGAAGGGTGTATAAGGAAAATCTCTGTATTCTTGTCTCAATAAAACTGCTTTTAAAAAATGAAATCTTAAAAATATGGGCTGGTCACAGTGGCATACACCTGTAATCCCAGCTACTTGGGAGGCTAAGGCAGGAGGATTACAAATTCAAGGCCAGCCTCAGCAAATTAGCAGGACCCTGTCTCAAAACATAAAAAGCACTGAGTGTATAGCTCAGTATTAAAGTGCCCCTGGGTCCAATCCCCAGTACTGGGGTGGGGAAGGGGAACATATATATATATGGTAAGTTCAATTAACTTTGAAATTCAGATAAACAACAAATAATTTTTAGTAGACATACATCTCATGCAATATTTAGAACATACTTAAACTAAAATTATTCTGAAATCATCTGAAATTCAAATTTAACTGGGCTTCCTGTATTTTATCTGGCAATCTTCCTTAGGATATGTGTGGGCATTTCTAGTTGGCACATTGTGCAATGAGGTGAGTGGATGAGTGGGATGTGTGTGTGTACTTTTGGCAGGGGACAGGGTTACTTAATGTCCTGAAATTATGGGATAATCCTACACAATGAAGAATTTTCCCATCAAAAATAATAATAGAAGCACTTGTGAAAACTGACAGATTTTTGGGGGCGGAAAAACAAACCAATATTTCCTCTGCTCTCTTAGATATAGCAATGAAGGCCTTCTAATTAAATTGACAAAAGACATATTAACAGGAAAAATAAAGTTTGTTCATGCACACAGGAATATAACAAGGAAGCACCTAGCTCATTAAATGGTTAGAGAATTGTATACCTAACCATAAGGAAAAGGGAGCAGGGAGAAAGTTTCGATGGAAGAATAAAGAAGGTTCTTAAGGTTCTTTGGGTTTTAGGAGAAAAAAAGGAAAGATAAAAAGTTTATGATATAATGTTTGTCTGTTCAGGTAGGAGTAGTTTTTCTGTCTTGGAATTTGTGGTAGGTTTATTCTTGGCTTTATTTCTGGGAGTAAAAGTGACTTTGAAGAGGGAAGTTATGGCAGCCTCATTTCCCAAAAGTTTCTGCTTTGCGTAAGGGAAACTCTAAGGAGGTTTGTTCATGGCATGTGTTGAATTTGAATGTCCTCAACTTAAAATCATCTTCATACCAATTCTAGGATTCTGAATAGGTCGCTACAGACCCTTGTGAATCTGATTTCTTGTTAAGTGTGTGTGTGTGTGTGTGTATGTGTGTGTGTGTGTGTGTGTGTGTGTGTGTGTGTGTGTTTCCTACTTATAGTTGGGGAAATCGGTTATGATACAGAGGAAATTAGAGACTAAGAGTTAAAGTGTGTTTTAAACAAATTCTCTTTTTCTTTATACTACTAACTAATAGTGAAGGTCATGCTTTTTTTAATCAATTCTATAATTCTATATTTCTGTTTTTAAAAATAAAAATCGGGCTGAAGACAGATCAGTGTTGCGGTGGTGGAATGCATGCCTCATATGAATGAAGCCCTGGGGTCAGCAAAACAACAACAACAAAAGAAAAAAAAAATACCCCCAAAACTTAAAAATGATATTACAATAGCCAACATTGCCAAAGATTTTAAAGCCAGAATGTGAACAGTGGTTTTGTTTATTGGTAATATTGAAAAACACACCAGTGTAGTTTCTTTTCTCATTTTGAATAATAAAAAAAAAAATGTACAAAAGAGATACTTTGGGTTTACAACCTATGAGGTAGTCATAGAATAAGTTTTTTACTTTCCAAGGGATACAACATCTAATTAGGTCATACTTCTCCAAACAGTACCTTTCTTTATCCTCTTGATATTATCTTAAGTATATGAAGTACTTGAATTGTAACCTCTTTGAGAAGTTTATAAGTGCTTAATGTGACTCAAAGCAAAATTTAAGATGGAAAAAAAAGACTATTATTAGAAATACTCTCAGCTAACTTGTTGAGATGTGCTCAGGAGCTGAAATGGGAGAATGCTAGGAAGAGTTAGTCAGTGCTACAAGGAATTTGCAGTCCTCTCAAACTTAGTGAAATCTAAAACAAAACTATCTTTTTTTTTTTTTTTTTTTTTTTTTTTTTTTTTTTGTGATACTGGGGTTTGTACCCAGGGCTTCACACATGCTAATCAAGCAATATACATCCCCAGTACTCATGTTGGGTCTCATGTTGGCCATGTGAGCCTTAAACATGCAATCTCTCTGCCTCAGCCTCCTGAATAGTTAGGAGGAGAGGCATGCTCTACCATGCCCTACACAAAGCTGTCCTTATCAGATTCAAATTCATAACTATGCTCATGTTTTGGTTTTGAAGGATTATTTGCTATTCAAGTGTACACTTCTCAAATCTTAGTCCTCATTTTTTGTTTTTGTTTTATGGTATTGGAGATTGAACCCGAGGACTTGTGCTTGCTAGGAAAGCACTGTACCACTGAGCCACATCCCCTATGGCTTGCCCACCCTTTTTTCTTATTATCATTTAAAAAAATTTTTTTTAGTTGTAGATCCACACAATACCTTTATTTTATGTTTTTTATATTATACAGATGTGTATATATATTAGTTGTCAGTGGATCTTTATTTTATTTATTTATTTGTGGTAATGAGAATCAAACCCAGTGCCTCACGAATGCTAGGCAAGTGCTCTACCACTGAGCCTCAACCCTGGCCCTCTTCTTCTCATTTTGAGAAAGGGTTTCCTTAAGTTGCCAAGACTGGCCTCCAACTTGCAATCTTACTGACTCAGCTTCCCAAAGAGTTGTGCCCTAGCTAGTCCTCTTTTTTTTTTAACCTAAAATCTCCTCATATCTGAGATTCCTCAAGAAAAATGTTTCTTTTCTTTTCCTTTTGTTTTTGTTTTGTATTGTTTAGTTTTTGTTTTGAGGTGAGATCTCATTATGTTACTCAGACTGGCCTTAAACATCTGGGCTCAGATGATTCTCTCACCTTAGCCTCCCAAGTAGCTGGTACTACAGGTCTGTGCCACTGTGCCCAGCTGTTATTTCATGGTTGTATGATTCTTTTCCCCAGAAATAATGTAGCAGAAGATTTGAGTGCCATTTCTAATCACCTCCTTCTTGCCTTTATTTTTCTAAGTTTTTTTTTTAACCTTAGTCTGTTATTCCCTGGCCTCCTTTGAAGCTAGGAATTTCCAATGCAGTCCACTTATGGCCATTGAGATTTAATAGGAAATTTGCTTGGTAGCTTCCTACAAAGATTTTCCTTCCTGATAAAAGATAGATGACTTCCCACATTTCCTATTCTCCTTTATGTTGTCTGGCAAGGAAAAAAAATATTTGGTGCTTTGATAGCCAATGTGTGCTCATCAGGATAAAGCCCATGCTTTCCTACTTACCCACCCTGGAACTATCTTTGTTGTATAACACAATTCTATGTCCTTACCGTTTAAGCTATTGCTGGTTGAATAATCTCTTGTGTACTGTTGAATATATCCTATTAAAATATCATTTATAGGTGAAAATACTTAGTATATCCAGCATTTTGCATTTATTGATTAATAAACATAAGATATCCTTCATTTATTCTTGTTGGAATGTTCTGGAATAACTTTAGAAGTTATCGGATTCCATGGAAACCTGTGAGGCTATCTGTTATTCCAACAAGAAAGAAAGAAGTGGATATACAGACTATTAAAATCACTCTAGGGCTGGGGTTGTGGCTCAGCGGTAGAGCACTCACCTAGCACGTGCATGGCCCGGGTTTGATCCTCAGCACCACGTAAAGATAAAGGCATTGTGTACAACTAAAACAAATAAATAAATATTTTTAAAAACCACTCTATGTAGAAACATTAAAGGGATCCATAACTAGGAATTGCCATGCTAATATGAACATGACTTTTAAACTCCGTACTTTTGTAACCATATTCCATCTCACTCACTACATTCACTCCTTCAGGAAAAACATTTGTTGTGGCATAACTCGCATACTGTAAAATTCACATTCCCTCTTTGAAAAGAATTTGCATTCTACTTTGTAGGAAGGGTGAAGACTGTCAAAGTTTACATTTCTTACCCCACTTCCATCCTCTCTACCCCAAAGTCTCTTTTTCTACATTTTTCATTGCCAAGAACATCTCCTCCACCCTTGATTCCTCCTTGCTGTTTACACTACCAAGAATTCTGGGGTTTTATTTGGTGTTGGGTATTTAACCCCGGGTCCCCCACTTGGTATGCAAGCACTCTCTACTGAGCTAGTCTAGGAGCTAGTTCTTAAATGAGCCCTTCCAAAGGAGGCACAGGTGATAGAATGTGACGTAAGTGGGTCTAGCTAAGTAGTGTGGTCAGACAGCAAGAGGTCTGGGCAAAGCAAGATTGTTGACTAGACAGAGGCAGCAGGACTTGGCAAGTTTAGGAAACCCAGAGGGCTTTACAGCATCCTTTAAAAGTAGCAATCAAGGCCAAAGAAGCAAACTAATTAGACTCTTCAGGACAGTGGTCCAGAGCCACTGCTAGAAAGGACTTGTTCTTGACTGAAGCTTAGGGGACCGTTGTCTTTTTACCTACTGTAGTCTAGGTTTGCACCTCTCCCTGTCATAACCTTCAAGATAGGGCAATTTAAAAATGTTCTAATTCCTAAAAACCAAACAGAAAGATTTTTAAAAGAAAGATTGAAGGAAAGAAAGAGAAAGAGAGTGGGTCTTCATCTATTCAAGATCTCTCAGTGTCCAGGTCATCTTCAAGGCTTGACTGGAGGATCAATCGCCTTATGTTAGGGTAGATTTTGTCAAAGCCCTATAATTTTCTTCATAGTTTTCATCTTTCAGGATCTAGCCTGTACCTGGATGTGGTGTCATGTATCTGTAATCCCAGCTACTTGGGAGGTGAGGCAGGAGGATTATATGAGTCTAGGATTTGGAGGCCAGCATGGGAAACATAGTAAGATACTATCATAAAAAAAAAAAGAAAAGAAAAAAGATCTAGCTTGAGAAAAGGGCAATGATTAAGTACAAGGGCAAAGACAATTTATAGTTATTGTTACTGATATGTTAACAATGCTTTCTTATGTCCTTATCATCAAATATAACATTGATACCCTCCACTTTACCAAAAGTATATCCTTCAAAATTACTAATGACTTCTTAAAACCTTAAATCCAATGTTTTCTTCTTGGATTTTAATTTTTTTCCTCCCTGAAGAGTATCCTATTTTCCCCTGAGCATACAAGCAACATATTTCTTAAAACCCCTCAATGATTAGGCACATGCTTATAATCCCAGCAATTTGGGAGGCTGAGGCAAAAGGATTGAAAGTTTGAGGCCAGCCTCAGCAATTACAAAGATACCTTCTCAGAACTTTTCAGAAAAAATAAAAAATTTCTGTGGCTGTACCTCAGTGGTAGAGCACCTCTGTGTTCAATACCCACATCACAGAAAAATTAATTAATAAATAAAATAAAACACTTCAATGTACCTCACATTCATTTGACTGCATTAGAGAAGTTGACTCCTGACTTCTAATATTAAGTAATCACTAAGCTTTTTAGTTTTGGTTCTCCACTCTTAGCTTTTGAAACACTCTCCCCTTTGGAAATAACCTTCCTTCTGGAGGTTGAACTTTGACACTTGAATATCTCTCAGTTTTTTATTATTACTAGTTCTAGTATCATTAATGCGCTCCAATCCCATTTGTTCAATCATCTTCTACCATTGATATACTATAATTACTTCAAATTCAGACATTAAAATTAGTCTTAGCCTTACCTACCCCAAATGACTTAATATATTATTCTCTCCCGATTTTTACTACATTAGTAAGATACCATTCCCTTAGACATCTAACCTTGCTCATCAGTGGCTTGTCTCAATTCTTACACATAAACCTTCAAAATAGTCTTCCTCTTCTTTTCTAGGATAAAAGCTTCTCTAAGAAAGGTATTAAGCAAACACATATACCATGTTAGACACAAAACTTCATTGTCTATAATAGAAAATTAGAAACATATAAAATTATTATTCTAAAATTTCATTTTTTAAAAATGAAAGCTTTAGGATGAGATTCCCCCCCCCCCCCCCGAAATATATATAGCAGAAATGACTTTTTTGCATATAGGAAAAAGGGTTTTTTTTTTTGTTTTTTTTTTTTAACCTCTAGTTCTTAAGATTCAGAAAGCTAAAGGCCCTACTGAAAACCCTTGATCATTTCAAACGTGCTTTAATTAAAGCACTATTTACAACCTGGAGTTTTCTATGATGCTTTTAATCAAGAATTGTAATAAAAAGTCTCTGCACTGAGAATATGGAAGTGTTCTTCTAGAACACAGAAAAAGGTATTGCAGCCATTTGAATTTCTGGCAATTTCAGCTACAGAAATAAGGATTTTTAGAAAGCTACTTCAGTAAATTTCCTTCTTACAAAAGTTTCCTTTTTCTTTCCTTTGGGATACAGAAAATGAAAACTCATTAAGTGAAAGATTAAACAATTCATCCATTCAACTCTATTCTTAAATTTATTCAGCCCTCCATTAGATATTTCTCTGTGGAATTAATTTTTAGCTCTTGTCTACACTTTCATTTAAAAATTCCTACTAGTGGCATTTGAATCTAATTATGTAAAGTTATAAAGGAAGAACTTTTCAGGAGTGGTATTCCTTTTTGCCTTTCTCTAATCTCCTATACTCTTCTCTTTGCTAATTCACATGCTAATATTTTCCAAAGATGCAGGAAAACTGGAACTCTAATGTTGGTTGGAATAGTAGTTACCAAGTATTAATCTCATGATCCAAATTAATAGAAACAATTCAAATCAACTTACCAAAAAAAAGTTGGACAGGATGAACATGAAGCAGGACTTGACCAAGGGTTCAAGTGAGGTTGTCATGACTTCCTCCTACTCCCTATGAGAAACAGAGTGTGACAGGGTGCAGTGGCACACTCCTGAAATCCCAGCTCCTCAGGAGGTGAGGGCAGGAGGATTGAAAGTCCCAGGCCAACCTGGTAATATACAGAAACCCTATTTTAAAATAAAAATTTTAAAAGTCCTGGGGAGGTTCTCAGTGATAGATTGCTTGCTTAGCAAGCAAGGGGCCCTGGATTTAATCCCCAGTTCTCCCCTCACCCAACACACATAGTTCAGGAACTGTGTTTAGGGACAATGGTCCATTCTTTAGAATTAGGAGATATCTTGGCTAGCTACTGCAGAAAATTCTGAGAAGGATTCTAATTGACCCAATTGGGATCCATCCCTGAATCAGTTACACAGTAATCTAGCAACTTGAGTTGAGGCAGGATAGCCTGGCAGTTAATGACATGTGCTCTGTTGTTAGATATTCCAGATTTACATCCCAACAAGCTGTGTTTTGGGGATGTAACTTGGGGAAATTACTGACCTTTATTGTTTCAGTTTCCTTACTTGTTATCTAGGAATTACACTGGGGGGACTACAGTCTGTAAAAATACATATAACGAGCTTTTACATTCTATGTGAAGATATAAAAATTATTGCATAAATTTCACTTGTTATTCTGCGGGGCACAGTGGCACACGCCTGTAATCCCAGCAGCTCAGGAGGTTGAGACAGGAGGATTGAGAGTTCAAAGCCAGCCTCAGCAATTTAATGAGGCACTAAGCAACTCAGTGAGACCCTGTAAGCTGCCTGTCATGGCCAGCCACAAACTGCCGCGGGAGAAAAACTCGGAGGCAGAGTAAAGCTATTACTACTTTTACTTCTACTTTCTTAGAGAGAGCTTAGAGAGAGAAAGAAAGATTTTTAGAGAGAAAGATTAGAGAGAGCTTTTCTTCTTGTCTTCTTAGCTTAGAGAGAAAGAAAGAAAGATAGAGCTTAGCTTAGAGAAAGATTATTTTTTAGAGCTTCTTTCTTCTTTCTTTCTCGGGAGCCTCGGCCTAACTCTGACCAGCCATTACTTCTTCTATCTGGTTTCTCTTCTGTAACCGCTCTGCCTACGTTCTGGCTGCTCTGATTCTTTTCTCCCACCCGAACTCTTCTTGAACTCTTCTTCTGACCAACCGAGCGACTGCACGACTGACTGAATGAATTTCTCCGTTCTCCTAACTCCGACCGCTTTCACCCGGTTATATACCTTTAGCTTTGCGGGTGCCTCAAGTGCATTTACAGGTGCGTCACATACATATCAGGTGGAACTTATGGCTTCCAGCTAGCCACAATAACCCTTCCTAATTGGGGCTCCTTCAAGACCCTGTCTCTAACTAAAATACAAAGTAGGGCTGGGGATGTGGCTCAGTGGTTGAGTGTCCCTTAGTTCAATTCCCGGTACCAAAAAAAAAAAAGTGTTATTCTTATTATTGGTCATTTGCTTATCATGCCTGCAGTTTGAATGAGAGGGGGTGTTATTATGAGAAGAAGGTGGTAATAAAGATGAAGGCTGAAAAAAAAAAAAAGGAGATGAAGGATGGTGTACACTGTGCTGGGCAACCAAAATAGATTAACTACTATCTCTCTGAAAGGAGATTTGAAATTTTTATCAAATTCATAATGTGAATACCCATTAAAGATCAGTTGCTTAGCATGTGTATATTGAACTATTAGGTAGTCCTTTAAAATGATGCTAAAATAGTATACTTAATTTTTGAAAAAGAAGTTTACAATACTCAATGACATAATTTCATTTTTTTGGTAATGTATGTAGAATATACATTTAAAAAACTAATAGTGATTAACTCAGAGTGATGAGATTTGTATATTTTATCTGCTTTTTTGTCTTCTATATTTTCTGATTTTAAAAAAATAAACATATTTACATTTTAAAAAATTAAAATGAGTATACATTATCTACCACTTTCAAGTCATTGTCTTTTTTTTTTCTAAGACTTACACTACCACTTTCCATTTATAAAATGGGTAATACTTTTGTTTTTAAAATGCACAACTTATGTTTATTGTTCTTTTTTTTAAAAAAATGTAGTTGGAGATGGACATAATGCCTCTTTTATTTGTTTATTTTTATGTGGTACTAAGGATCAAACCCAATGCCTCACACATGCTAGGCAAGAGCTCTGCCACTGAGCTACAGCCCCAGCCCCTTGCTTATTGTTCTTTGAAGCTATTTTATCATCTTCATTTGCTTCTGTCTTGATCATCTTGCAGTTTTATAATTATTATGCTTTTATTTTACCAGAAAATTTATTTTTAGCCATGCTTATCCTATTTCTTGCTCTAATTTATTTTTATTTATTTATTTTTTTTTTTTTTTGTGGTACCGGGGATTGAACTCAGGGGCACTCGACCACTGGGCCACATCCCCAGCCCTTTTTTGTATTTTATTAGAGACAGGGTCTCACTGAGTTGCTAAGTGCCTCGCCATTGCTGAGGCTGGCTTTGAACTCGCGATCCTCCTGCCTCAGCCTCCCAAAGTGCTGGGATTACAGGCGTGCGCCACCGCGCCCGGCTTCTTGCTCTAATTTATTAATGATATAGAATTATATTCATGTTTCTTTAGTTTTGAAATTTTCCTTTTCTTCTTATTTCATTATTTTATCATCTCATCTTTGAGGATTTTTTAAATTGAATTTGTGTTATTGCAGAGGACATTTTCTTCTTTTGAGGAGCTAGGTTTTCCGCTTTTCTGGATTTTTTATACTAGATCTCTTTTCTTTTTTTTTAATATTTATTTATTTGATTTAGTCATACACAATGCATTTATTTGTACGTGGTGCTGAGGATCGAACTCGGGCTGCACACGTGCTAGGCGAGCACTCTACCGCTGAACCACAACCCCAGCCCCTAGATTTCTTTACTTTTCCTTCCTTCACACTTTTTATCCTTGCCTCTCTCTCTTTATTTCTCCTGTTCAGAGGCCTAATGTTTAAAAACTTATATCCCTACTCCTTACAATGTGTTCTTGTGCAAGTTAATTCACTATTCCATGCCTCAGTTTCCTTAATACATGCAATGGGGAAAATAATAGTTCCCATTTCTTAGGGTTGGTATGAGAATTTTAAAATTTAATATAAAATGCTTAGAATACTTGGTTTACTAAATATTTATATTAACAATTATAATGACAGTATCACTGACATTTCTTTTCAATGTGCCCATGATATCTAACTGGTATCTATTGCTGCTGGAATTTGTGCACAGATACCAGTCTGGGGATTTTGTGGGATTTATATAATCTATAGTCAACGTGCTCTCTGATCTTTGCTAGGCTCATGATCCCTTCCATGGAGCTACCACTGGAATTTGGAGCAGTTCCCCAACTCAGTGTAGAGCCTGGAGCCCATGCATCTACCAGTCGAAAGGCAGCACAGGTTCTAGTTGTTCATTTCCTCTTTTCATCCTTCTCTCTCTAGAAACTATTTCCACTTCCCTCAGACAGAAGAGAGGTGAATAAGGATATATTTTCTGTTCTACACTTTTCTAAATTTGTTATATTTATGAACATTCTTATGATTTGTTTTTGGGATATACAGGCAGAGCCAAACTAAGCCTCACCAGAACCATTGAGTAGTTGACTATTGCTTTCTCTAGTTTATCTCATGAAGTTGTGTTCCTTCCCTAACTTGGTTATTACTAATAAAATGTGTACCTTTTTATTAAAAAGTATTTTTTTTAAATGGTGGGTTTGTTTTGTTTTGTTGTGGTGATGAGAATCGAACCCAGGGCATGCTAAGCAAGCACTTAGCCCCAGTCCCTAAATTGTTACTTAATTAAATATTAGTAAATGAGAAGTGTTTGTGGTCCACTTTTACTCTTCCATCATTATGCAGAAGTAGCCTCCATGTATAGTCATATGACTAAAGGAGTCACTCAAGTGACTCTTACCTAGATGAAGATTGTTTCAAGGGCACTTGCTATGTTGTTGGCAGAGAAGAGACTATTTCTTTTGCTGGAAAATTTTATGTTCTGTCTCACTGGTACTGCATACATGAGTGAGTGCAGACATAGTTCCCAGTAAGCTTTGTGTATAGTAATCTGAATATAAAAATATTTTCCCCCCTGCACACACTGCTGGCAGAATATATCATTTTAGTATTTCTTTCTGTCCTCAAGAGACATTCCGTGAGTTTCTGTTTAACTTACCTTCCCTGTCTCTTTTCACCTTTTGAGCTAGGAGAAAGTGGTAGGCTCCAGGGATCTCGCAAATCACAGACTTCTGCAGGTGGCAATAGCTGCAGGCGGCAACGATACCAAGGGAAAGAATTTGGAGGCAGACTGAAAATGAATAGGTTCTTTATTCTTCCTTCTTCTAACTTCTCTCTCCGGCTCCAACAACCTCTCCAACTCCCACCACTCCTCTAGCCAACCTCACCCAGTTAAATACTTTTTGCCTTAACAAGTATACACGTGTTAACAGCTCAAACTTACAGGTGCGTCACATAGTGTTCACAGGCATAGAAAGATTCTTAGATAAATGTATGACTATCAGGTGAAAATACTTAAACACCTCTTATGGCTCTCAGCTAGCCACCATCTTAGCTATCTCCTTATTAGGGCTCTTAGAGACTTCTAGTCTTCTACTTTTCCTGTTCCAGAAACGATTAACCTCGGTTTGCTCCTGGCTGAACAAAATTCCCTCCATGTGACTGCTTCTTTCCCTTTCAAAATTATTTCTCATAACTTTCACCTTCTCTGATATAAAATTCCAATAGGTATGAGTGAAAGGACACTCACGGAGTCCACACAAAGTCTGAAGACCATGCCACATACTGGAATCTCACGCAAGAGATTTGTTGTCATTACCACAAGGCAAACCGATAAGGCTGCCCCTCCAAGGAGAGCAGCAGTGTTCAGCACTCACAGAGCAGCTTTGTAGCCTGCAAGAGGAATTTCATAAGCTGCTTAGGAGTTGTGTCATTAGCTGGGGTGGTGTTGATCTTTTAGTAGGCACGTGTTCTTATAGGAAGCTGTTGACCATTTAGCTGGCACATGTTCTTATGGGATTTTAAGCAGCATTGCCTCAGAATTGAAACTTTGGAGCCTCTTGATAAAATGGCTCCTGACCTAAAATGGTGAATCTGATGCCAATATCGGTCTGACGCCAATATTGATCTGATTCCAATAGTGAGAAGAATCACTCTCTGATTAAAGTCACAAAGTCTGTGTGGCTTAATGGTAGTTCTAAATTTGTCCTACAAGTATTTGCTTTTAACTAAGTAAATATCTACCTATCTTTTTCGTTGAGATGTTTATTTCACCTGTCAACAAAAGTTAGCCTTTATAGTCTGGGGTGGAGCAAGGAAAAGTGAATTTTCCTTGAACTGTGAGGAAGGAGAAGGGAAAACTATTTTGGAAAGATGGTTCTTTCTACCAAAGAATCACTGAGACTCAAATCAGAAAATTAAACTCACTTCCTCTGTCTTGTCTCACCTTTCCAGCTAGAAGGCATGTGGTAGGCTGTGAATGTACTCCTTTGAGATTCAGGGGTCTTTGGTCTTTTTGTAAATAATTCTTCTTTAAGTACTTATGGATGAAGAACCATCCAACTAAACATGTAAGTGTGAACTAAGTATATTTAGTGGGAATCTTTAAGTTTTATAGGTATTAGAGTTATATATTTATAGCAATAATGTCATAAATGATGGCCAGGATTTGAACTCAGTCCTTAAATACCTTTTTGAACTAAACTATTCCTGATGAATTTTATAGGCAAGGTTGTTGTTGGCAGTACAGGCAAGTTTCTAGAGCAACCAGTTTTAGTTTTAATGCAGTCAGGGACACCCCTGAAAGACCTGACCTCTTAGGACTAAGGGATAAAACCTCTCAGGGAATAAGATAGCCAAGGTCGGGGGATGGGATTGTGGCTCAGCGGTAGAGCGCTCGCCTAACACGTGCGCGGCCCGGGTTTGATCCTCAGCACCACATACAAATAAACACATTGTGTACAACTAAAGCAAATAAATAAATATTAAAAAAAAAAAAAAAAAGATAGCCAAGGTAGTTCTCAGGCTTATGGAGTTAAGAACCATATGATAGAATTTCTAGTTAAGCCGGGCGCGGTGGCGCACGCCTGTAATCCCAGCTCTTTGGGAGGCTGAGGCAGGAGGATCGCGAGTTCAAAGCCAGCCTCAGCAATGGCGAGGCACTTAGCAACTCAGTGAGACCCTGTCTCTAAAAAAAAAAAAAAAACCACACACAAAAAAGGGCTGGGGATGTGGCCCAGTGGTCAAGTGCCCCTGAGTTCAATCCTCCCCGGTACCACAAAAAAAAAAAAAAAAAAAAAAAAAAAAAGAATTAGATGGTGAACTGGTCTTCAAGGCTATGAGGGTGAGATAATGCAGCAGTAGATGGGAGGCTGGGAAAGTCAGCTTAGCCTGACTTTGAGATTATGTGGTCAACAGAAATACCAGCTCTGAAAATAATAGTATCAGCAACTTACCCAGATGTTAAAGGCAACTCCAAGTGGTGAGGATCAAATATATGTGTAGAATTGTCACTAAAGTAATAGGTAGCTTCTTTAGTATAGTTAAATACTTAAGCGTTTTAGTATAGTTAAACAAACAAACAAAAACGACAAACAAAACCCCTCCATACTCCAAGGTGGGAACTTAAGATAGTAATGAGCCATGTAACACATGAAGAAGCATGATGAAAAAGAGTGCAGGTGCAACTGAAGTCCCACTTCTACCCATGATGACATCAAGAGTCCAAGTTCCTGCCTGTTTCATAGAAGTCATAAAAGCTATTCCCCTTTGTTCTTTGCTTGAGTCAGCCTGGGAATTTCTGTCCCCCATGTGCTGCCTTCCTTCTGCCTTGAGTAGAAGCCCATGCCCCCTTTCCTTTGCTGGAGCCAGCCTGGGGGTCTCTGTCTCCTTGTTACCAAAAGCTTGGTCCTTGTCCCCAATGCCAATCCAATAACCAGGACATGGTTTTGAGAAAAAGGGAAAAGATTTATTGTTTTGCTAGCAAAGGAGAAACACAGAGGACTCCTGTCCCACAGGCTGTGATTTTGCCCATCAGCAGGAATTTAAAGAGGTGATTAAAAGGCTACATTCCATGTGTTCTTAGTTGGAATTGTAATTCACTTGTTAATTTGGTAGTCATTTCTGAGATCTAATACCAATCCCAAAATCGGGTGTGTGTGTGTGCTCAAAGACAGATAAATATTCCAAAAATGGGGAAGAAAGGTAATCCTGTTTCCCCTGAGATTAGGGAAGGAAGATATTAGGGAGACGCAGGCAAAGAGGAAGAGAAAGAAACATGTCCATTTTAAAAATAAATTGCGCCGGGCGTGGTGGCGCACTCCTGTAATCCCAGCACTTGGGAGGCTGAGGCAGGAGGATCACGAGTTCAAAGCCAGCCTCAGCAATGGTGAGGCACTTAGCAACTCAGTGAGACCCTGTCTCTAATAAAATACAAAAAAAGGGCTGGGGATGTGGCCCAGTGGTCGAGTGCCCCTGAGTTCAATCCCCAGTACCAAAAAAAAAAAAAAAAAGTTGCAATGGTAGAGCAGCAAGGGATATATCCAAAGCATAAAGTGGACCACTGTTACACCCCAAGTGCTAGCTCCCTTCTGGATCAAGCAGAGCCCTTAAAATAAAGCCTTGCTTGAGTTTAAGTTCTTTCCAGGTCTATTGTTTGTTTCTACAACTCTGGATCCAAGAACTCAAGGTTGGTAACAGTTGTGTAGTAGACATCCTTGTATTATTTTTATGACATAATGAGTTCAGAATGTGAAATTCCAGCAACACATTCCACCTTTTTTAGCCTTAGCTATGGTATTAGGGATTTCTCCAATTCCTAACTTCCCCATCTATTGAAGTTGACAGTGAGGAGGAAAGTCCCTATTGGTGACTCCCATGGCCGAGGCCCTGAAGGGACAGAGACAGATCGATATTATTTAAAATATTGTGCTCCATTTGTGTATGATGAATTGAAATGCAGTCTGCTGTCATGTACAACTAAGTAGAACAAATAATGATAATAATAATAAGAAGAAATTTGGGAGGAGAGTTTGCAGTGGGAAGGAAGGCAATGACAAAGATTTCTGGAAATCAGAGTGTGAGAAAGAGGCATAATTACTTCTAAGATGACTTCTTCTATTCTCTACTCATTCCAAGCACCTCAGAATTTAGCCTGTTTGATTTTCTTTAAACTATCACCACCCATTTACTCTTTCAAAATCCACCTCCTCTTGAAGTCTAGCATTGAGGACAACATAACTTCTTATTGGTCTGCAAATCCTAGAAACCACTAAGTAGTTTGGTTTCTAATAGATTTTTGCTGCCAGTAACATGAAATACACAGAATTTCATTTTTAAAGAAAAAAACTTCCTCTCTCCCACCAGATCCATTCTTCCTCTTTTATTTCTTGGAAACTAAATAAACAAAAAAGCAGCACCATAAAATCACACTCATTGAGGATTCAAATGACAGAATGATACAACTCAATGGTAGCTCAGGAAATAGATTTAACAATTCTCTTGGATTTTGTGAATTATTAGCAGGTGGATTTTTTACTGTAGGGCTGAAGGGTGGAAGAGACTGTAAGGAAGCAGGATGGAGGCAGGCAGTGCTGCCTTCTAAATCTACAAGAAAGGGGCAAGAAGTGTAGGATGAGGAGCAAACATGTACCAATTACCTTTATCCCCTCCTTCTTCTCATTTTATTGATCTTCCCACAAGGTCAGCATTATGGGAAGTTGTATAAGATGTCAGAAAATGGATTTGGGATTGAACAGAGCCTTCCTAAGGCAAGTTGCTTGACATTAGGGAATGATCTACAGGAACAACAGCTTGAAAGTGTTAAATAAAAAGTACAGAAAGACCAGTGTTTTTGGACTATGCTTCTGCACAGGCCAGTTTAAAGTAAAAATGGAGTCATGGTAAAGATACATGTCACCAAGCTGAAACTAAGCTATTTATCTGAACTGTGAGAAACCAAGATAGTCAAACTTCCCAAACAGGCCAGTTTGAATTGTCATGAAAATGACATTCCCTCTGCTTTAAACTTACATAAAAGATATAACTTAATGTTAATTGATCAGTTGTTTTCCTGTTGTCCTGGCACCCTGTCCCTGCTTTATAAGGAAAGTAATTTTGAAATGATTAAACTTTTTTTTGTTTCTATTTTCTTCAAACATTTCTTTTGTCTATAGAGCCAACCTCCTTCATTTGGACATTTGGAACACTTATTCTTTATTTCACTTTTTTGATGAATGTGTATTAATTTTACATATTAATGAGGTTTATGTACTGATATTTCAATACATGCATAGAGCATACACAGATCAAATATGGGTGATTTTGTAGTAGCACCCCCTTTCTTTACAGAAAAATTTAACTGGGCTTCTCCAGAAATCTTCACTATGGCTGATTTTAGGACTGTCAGAAAAAGAGTCTCTACAAAAGAGTTCAATGTAAATAAACTTCCTATTTTCCTGGTGCTCTATTACTTGGCCACTGGCCTGGAAGAAATCAGCACTCCAGGTGCTGGACTCCCCTTTACTTGTTTTTCACAAACATGTATCCAGTATAGTAGTTTGTAGAAAAGTGTTTGCAAATGCAAAGTATGATAATAAAAAGACAAATTCTTTAAACAAGCCCTCTGGCCTTGAGCTGGACCTTCACAGAGATGTCTGTATTTCTAAGATAAGAGAAGTTACTAATTGGGCTCCATGGTAACAGCTGGCAGGGGGGAGGAAAGAAAGGGGAGAAGAAACTCTCCCCTTCTCAGGTGTTGTCCTTGAAGAGTTAACTTGCCTAGAACAGTGAAAGAAAAAGCTGCTTTTATGTGAACTTCTGTAAACTGTGCATATATGAGCCCCTCCCCTTACATGCTGGATATAAATTTCTGAAACTACCTGAACTCGGAATTCAGGGGATTAATTGATTATAGTGAAAGCTGTACCCTCTGAACCCAGCTGCAGCCAAATAAAAATGTTTCCTGCTATCTTTGGTGCCTTACCTCGTCTGTCCCTACAACAATTTAACATTTACCTCTCCTTATCATTTCTTTAGGTTTGACAACTTCAAGCTTCTCTACTATGTCTTAATAAAATATATAATAGATTATTTTGAACTACATTCATCTCACTGTGCTGTAGAACACCAGAACTTATTCCTTTTATGTAACCGTTTTATAGTCATTATCTACCCTCCCTTTATCAACCTCACCCTTCCCAATGCTTAGTAATGAATGAAATGAAGTGAGATGAAATCTTAGAGTAGTTTTTATTTGCATTTCTCTAATTGCTAGAGATGTTGAACATTTTTTCATATATTTGTTGATTGATTGTATATCATCTTATGAGAATTGTCTGTTCAGTTCCTTGGCCCATTTATTGATTGGGTTATATGGGTTTTTTTGTGTTAAAATTTTTGAGTTCTTTATATGTCCTGGAGAATAGTGCTTTATCTGATGTACCTGTGGTAAAAATTTGCTCCCATTCTGTAGGCTCTCTGTCCACTGATTGTTTCTTTTGCTGAGAAGGAACTTTTTAGTTTGAATCCATCCCATTTATTGATTCTTGATTTTATTTCTTGCACTATAGGAGTCTTACTAAGGAAGTCAGGGCCTAATCTGACATGATGAAGATTTGGGCCTATATTTTCTTCAATTAGGCACAGGGTCTCTGGTTAAATTCCTAGGCCCTTGGTCTATTTTGAATTGAGTTTCATTCATGGTGAGATATAGGGGCTTAATTTCATTTTGTTGTATATGGATTTCCAGTTTTCCCAGCACCATTTGTTGAAGAGGCTATCTTTTCTCCAATATATGTTTTTGGTGTCTTTGTATAATATAACTGTATTTATGTGGGTTTTTCTCTGTGTCCTCTATTCTGTACCATTTGTCTACAGGTCTATTTTGGTGCTAATACCATGCTGTTTTTGTTACTATTACTCTGTAATATAGTTTAAGTTCTGGTATAGTGATGTCATCTGCTTCACTCTTCTTGCTAAAGATTGCTTTAGATATTCTGGGTCTCTTATTTTTCCAGATGAATTTCATGATTGCTTCTTCTAGTTCTGTGAGGAATGTCATTGTTTTTTTTTTTTTTTAATTGGAATTGCATTAAATCTGTATAGTGCTTTTGGTAGTATGGTCATTTTGACAATATTAATTCTGCCTATCCAAGAACCAGGGAGATCTTTCCATCGTCTAAAGTTTTCTTTAATTTCTTTCCTTAGCTTTCTGTAATTTTAATGAAAACTGAAGTCTTTCACCTCTTTCCTTGATCCCCAAGTTTTTTTTTGTTGTTGTTGTTGTTTTTTTAGGTTATTGTAAATGAGGTGGTTTCCTTGTTTCTCTTTCAGAGGATTTGTCATTGATGTACAGAACTGCCTTTGATTTATGGGTGTTGATTTTATATCCTGCTACTTTCCTGAATTCATTTATTAACTCTAAAAGTTTTCTGGTGGAATTTTTTGGATTCTCTAGGTATAGAATCATGTTTTTGGCAAATAGGGATAGTTCAAGTTTCTCTTTTCCTATCCACATCCCTTTATTCTTTCATCTGTCTAATTGCTCTGGCTGGAGTTTCACGAACTACGATAAATAGAAGTGGTGATCCCAAAAAACCAAATGCCGAATTTTTTCTCTGATATAGGAATACTGATGGGGGAGGATTGAGTATGGGAGCAAACTTTAGATAGGGCAAAGGGGAGGGAGGGGAAGAGGGGCAGGGGAGTAGGAAATATGGTGGAAAGAGATAGACATCATTACCCTAAGTACATGTATGAAGACAGGAATAGTGGAACTCTTTCTTTGTGTACACCAGATATGAAAAATTGTGCTCTATATGAATTAAAATGCATTCTGCTGTCCTATATAATAAATTAGAATGAATAAATAAATAAATAAATAAATAGAAGAAGTGAAAGAGGGCATCCCTATCTTGTTCCAGTTTTTAGAGGGAATGCTTTCAAATTTTCTCCATTTAGAATGATGTTGGCCTGGGGCTTAGCATAGATAGCTTTTGCAATGTTGAGATATGCTCCTGTTATCCCTAGTTTTTCTAGTGTTTTGAACATGAAGGGGTGCTGTATGTTGTCAAATGCTTTTTCTGCATCTATTGAGATGATCATATGGTTCTTATCCTTAAGTCTATTGATGTGATAAATTACATTTATTGATTTCCATATGTTGAATGAAACTTGCATCCCTGGGATGAACCCCACTTGATCATGGTGCACTATCTTTTTTATATGTTTTTGTATTTGATTTGCTAGTATTTTATTGAGAATATTTGTATCTATGTTCATTAGAGATATTTGTCTGAAGTTTTCTTTCTTTGATGTGTCTTTGTTTGGTTTTGGAATCAGGGTGATATTGGCCTCATAGAATGAGTTTGGAAGAGTTCCTTCTTTTTCTATTTCATGAAATAATTTGAGGAGTATTGGTATTAGTTCTTCTTTGAAGGTCTTGTAGAACTCAGCTGTGTATCCATCTGGTCCTGGGCTTTTCTTGGTTGGTAGACTTCTGATGGCATCTTCTATTTCATTGCTTGAAATTGATATGTTTAAATTGTGTATATCATCCTGATTCAATTTGGGCAAATCATATGATTCTAGAAATTTGCCGATGCCTTCGATATTTTGTATTTTATTGGAGTGCAAGTTTTCAAAATAAGTTCTAATTATCTTCTGTATTTCTGTAGTGTCTGTTGTGATTTCCTTTTTCATCATGCATATGAGGAATTTGAGTTTTCTCTCTCCTTCTCTTTGTTAGCCTGGCTACGGGTCTGTCAATTTTATTTATTTTTTCAAAGAACCAACTTCTTGTTTTGTCATTTTTTTCCCCAATTGTTTCTTTTGCTGCAATTTCATTGATTTGAGCTCTGATTTTAAGTATTTCCTGTCTTTTGCTGTTTTTGGTGTTGATTTGTTATTCTTTTTCTAGGGCTTTGAGATGTAATGTTAGGTCATTTATTTGTTGATTTTTTTCTTCTTTTAAGGAATGAAATCAATGCAATGAACTTTCCTCTTAGAACTGCCTTCATGGTGTCCCAGATTTTGACATGTGATATCATTGTTCTCATTTATCTGTATAATTTTTTAAATCTCCTCTTTGATGTCTTTTGCAACCTATTGTTCATTCAATAGCATATTATTTAGTCTCTAGGTGTTGGAGTAGCTTCTATTTTTTTATTTTATCATTTATTTCTAATTTCATTCCATTATGATCTGATAGGATGCAGGATAGTATCTCTACTTTTTTGAATCTGATAAGAGTTGCTTTGTGGCGTAATATATGGTCTGTTTTAGAGGATCCATGTGCTGCTGAGAACAAAGTGTATTCACTGGTTGATGGATGAAATATTCTACATACGTCAATTAAGTAAGTTATTGATTGTATTATTAAATTCTGTAGTTTCTTTGTTTAGCTTTTGTTTGGAAGATCTATCTAGTGGTGAAAAGGTTTGTTAAAGTCACCCAGAATTATTATATTGTGGTCTATTTGACTGTTGAACTTGAGAAGAGTTTGATGAACATAAATGCTCCATTATTTGGGGCATATATATTTATAATTGTTATGTCTTGTTGATGTATGGTTCCCTTTAGCAGTATGAAATGTCCTTCTTTATCCCTTTTGATTAACTTTGGCTTGAATCTATTTTATTTGATATGAAGATGGAAATCCCTGCTTGTTTCTGCAGTCCACGTGAGTGTTATGTTTTTTCACAATCTTTCATCTTTAGTGTGTGGATGTTTTTTCCTATGAGATGAGTTTCTTGAAGGCAGTATATTGTTGCATCTTTTTAAAAAATCCAAAATGCCAGTCTATGTCTTTTGATTGGTGAGCTTAGGCTATTAACATTCAGGTTTATTATTGAAACATGATTTGTATTCCCATTAATTTTATTTATTTTTTGGTATTTAACTTGACTTGGTTTTGTTTGTTTATTTGTTTGTTTGTTATTTGGGATTGAGCTCAGGGGCACTTGACCACTGAGCCACATTCCCAGCTTTATTTTGTATTTTATTTAGAGACAGCGTCTCACTGAGTTGATTAGTGCCTCACTTTTGCTGAAGCTGGCTTTGAACTTGTGATCTTCCTGCTTCAGCCTTGAGGTACTGGGATCGCAGGTGTGTGTCACCACACCCTGCTTGTTTTCTATTTTGATTGGCTTTTCCTTTAGTGTAATGCCTCCCGTTGCTGATTTTCATTGTTGTTTTTTATTTCCTCCTCTTGGAATATTTTGCCAAGGATGTTCTGTAGTGCATGCTTTCTAGTTGTAAATTCTTTTAACTTTCATTTATCAAAGAAGGTTTTTATTTTGTCATCAAATCTAAAGCTTAATTTTGCTGGATATAATTATTGTTTGGCATCCATTTTCTTTCAGAGCTTGGTGTATGTTGTTCCAGCATCTTCTAGCTTTCAGGGTTTGGGTTGAAAAATCTGCAGAGATCCTAATTGTTTTCCCCATATGTGATCTGATTCCTTTCTCTTGTGGCTTTTAAAATTTTCTCCTTATTCTGTATGCTAAGCATTTTCATTATAATGTGTCTTGGTGTAGATCTGTTGTAATTTTGTACACTTGGCATCCTCTAAGCCTCTTGTATTTGTGTTTCAAATTCATTCTTCATGCTTGGGAAATTTTCTGATATTTCTTCATTGAACAGATTGTGCATTCCTTTGGTTTGAATCTCTGTGCCTTCCTCTATCCCAATAAATCTTTGATTTGGCCTTTTGATGTTATTCCATAATTCTTGGATATCCTGCTCATAGTTTCTTACCATCTTCACTGTGTGGTGAACTTTATTTTCACGATTGTATATTTTGTCTTCATTGTCTGATGTTCTGTCTTCCAAGTGATCTAGTCTGTTGGTAAGGCTTTCTATTGAGCTTTATATTTTGTTTACTGTTTCCTTCATTTCAATGATTTCTGATTGTTTATTTATTTATTTATTTCAGAACCTCTATCTCTTTCTTGAAGTAGTCTTTTGGTACCTGTATTTGCTCGCTTATGTCTGTCTGGGTGAGATCAATGGTTGGCTGTATTTGCTCCCTTATCTCTTTGTTGGTGTGATCAATGGTTGCCTGCATTTTCTCTCTTATCTCTTTGTTCGAATGATCAGTTTTTGCCTGTATTTGCTCACTTACATCATTCTTCAATTCATAGATCACTTTAATTATTTACATTCTGAACTCCTTCTCTGACATTTTGTCAATTGTGCTGTCCACAGATTCTATTATTGTAGCATCTTGGTTTGTTTGGGGCATTTTCCTCCCTTGTTTTTTCATGTTGTCTATGTATTTTCCTTTCTTGCAGTGCAGATCTGAGGTATTAACATTTCTACCCCATAATCTACATTTTATTTTGTTTTTGGTGGTGCTGGGGATTGAACCCAAGGCCTTGTGCATGTGAGGCAAGCACTCTACCAACTGAGTTATATCCAGTCCCTCTACCCTATAATCTTATAGTGTCCCTACAGATTACCTCTACCTCACCTTGGTGTTAAGCTAGTAGAACCTGGCTGGTGTCCCATGATAAATGCTACTGCAATTAAAGGTGGTGGTGGTAATAGCGGAGATAACTCAAGATAGCAGTGGGGGTATCCCAATATGGATGGAACCACTTTCAGAGAAGGGGCTGAAAGAGTGAGCCTTACAATGGCTTTGGGCTGCCTGTTCTGAGATGCAGCTGCCTCTACCCCCTATGTGTTTTTTCAAGGTGGAGGTTATTGCATGGGGAGGGCTATGGCAATGGCTACAGGTCCCAAGATGGAAGTAGGGTAGACATGGGTTCCATCATGGGTCTGCTGGTGGGCTGGGCAGTGCTGGGCCTGGGCCTGGGTTCCAGTATGGGTCTGCCAGTTGGCTGGGCAGTCCTGAGACTAACTTTGTCATTTGCTCCAGTGTGAGTTGGCAGGGCTGTCCTAGGCCTGGGCATGGGCTCTGGGGTGGGTCTGCTGGTTGGTGGTCCTAGGCCTGGAGCTTGTCCTTGACTCCCTGGGGCTGGGGCTGGCATAGGTCTGCTGGTCCCTGTGTGGTTCTGGGGTGGGACCTGGACCTCAGCTCCCACATGGTTTGGCAGGGTGGTCCTGGGCCAGGCTTATTTTTTTTTTATTTTGAGACAGCACCTCATTAAATTGCTTTGGGCCTTGCTGAATTGCTGAGGCTGGCCTTGGACTTTTGATCCTCCTGCCTCAGCCTCCCAAGCTGCAGGCATATGCCACTCTGTCCTGCTATGTCAAAGTTTTTTGTTTGCATCTTTTCCCAATAGACCTCAAGGATCATAGTTGAAGGATTTTTCATTGCTGTGGATGAAACAAATAAATTGTATTTATTTAGCTATTTCATTGAAATAATTCATTGCAAATCAAAGGCTGTTAATGGGCAATTTAATAAATGTTAAAAGAAAAAATTTAGATGTATTAAATTTAACAAGAGTTTGAGCAACAAATATGCTCTTTAGGCTGGGTGTGGTAGCACACCTCTAATCCCAGCAGCTGGAGAGGTGGAGGCAAGGGGATCTTGAGTTGAAAGCCAGCCTCAGCAACTTAGCAAGGCCCCAACTCAGTGAAAACTTCTCTCTGAATAAAAATATCACAAAAGGGCTGGGGATGTGGCTCAGTGGTAAAGCGCCCTGGGTTCAATCTCCAGTACAAAATAAATAAATAAATAAAAATAAATAAATAAATAAATAAAAGGGAGAGAGAGAAGGAGGAGGAGGAGGAGGAATAATAATATACTCTTTAGTTAGACTTCCAGTTTGTTTGAATGCTAAGTTAGGTTACAGGTCCTTACCTAGGAATCAAGGAATAGAGCATCCTCAGACCAAATTTAGTTTAACATAAGATAATGTGAGTATTTTGGATGAGTACGAATCAAAAGAATGCCTTTGCTTTTTTATTAGCTGTCTTAGTTCTATAGTTTTTGGATACAGACTTGGACAGTCTCAGAACATTTGTGGCAGTGTCAAACATCATTGGGAAGTTTGATTTGGACTAAAAGTTGACACTGGAAAACCTTTGAAAGAGTATGTCAAAAAGTTAGATTTGTTTAGGAATAATCATAACAACTGGTAACATTTATTGAATGCTTTCTGTATTCAAAACATTGTTCTTATTATGATAATAATATGAGGAAAGTTTACTATTATCTCCATATTCTAGAAAAGTCAAGTAAAAAGAGATTAAGTTACCTTTTAAAGTAAGTGGTAAGGGCAACATTCAAATTCAGGCACTCTATCTCAAGTACATAAATCAATCCTGATTTAGGTCTAAAATACAGGTATAGCTGAAGGTGTAGTTTGACGGTAGAGTGCATGCTTAGCATGGACAAGGCCTTTCGTTCAATTTCTAGCACAAAAAATGAAATAAAATAAATTCAAAGTTAACTTAAAGCCATTTTAAGTAAACCTGAAATGATAATTATAAAACAAGTTCAGGGCTGGGCATGGTGGTGCACACCAGTAACCCCAGCCAATGGGAGGCTGAGGCAGGAGGTTCTAAATTCAAAGCCAGATTGGATAATTTAGGAAGATCCTGTCTCAAAATAATAATAATCTATCAGTATGCTAAACTGCAACAAAAAACACATATTTTTAAAAAGACAGGACTGGGGATATGCCTCAGTTGGTAGAGTGCTTGCCTTGCATGTACAAGGCCCTGGGTTCAATCTCCAGCACCACACACACACACACACACACACAATTAAGCTTTGGCCTTCATCTTTATGAATACACTGGAATAATGGAATTACTTTCATCTTTCAAGTGTAAAAAAGGGAGATGGTTCTTAAACTTATTTTTTAAATAACTTTAAATTGTAAGACAACATAAACATATACTACAAAAGCATTAGGAAAAGGAAAAAAAATTGGGATCCAAGATGGCGGATTAGAGGAAGCCACACTTCAGGGCAGCTCCGTGGAAAGAATCCAACAAAGCAGATAAATTGCCTTTCATCATATATATATAGGCTGAAAATACCAATCTCCTGGATGGTTTGATTAACACTACCAGAGAGAGAAAGAGACAAACTGTCTGCAGCGGCTGGAGCCGCGAGGCTCCTGCAAAACCGCCTGGGTGGTGCACGGGCCGTGCGAAACAAAGTCAGTGTGGGGAGACCATGATACTACTGCAAACCCAGCCAAACTCACGGCACACCAGCGTGAAACCGGCGATAAAAACCAGCGATAACAGCCAGCGGGATTGGTGCTGGGGAACCATGGGAGACCGCGGGTGGACAACACCAGTTCAAATCCACACTCCACCGGACGCGACCCTCAGTAGTAGGGCCCCGGACAGAGCGGCGCAGAGATCAGCAATCAGCAAGCAGGGGCAGAGTGGAGCGGGCCACAGTACGAAGCAGCGCTGTCTGCACCACAGTCACAGTTGTGGCTTCCCGGTGCCACTTCGGCAGCGAGACATCCACCCAACAGCTTTGAAATCGATCGGCGAGGATTCGGGAGTCTGCGGAGCTGCTGTTGACTGGAAGGAGAGCACCGCCATCTTTGAAAGCTGCAGTGGCTGACCCAGACAAAGGGGAGGAGAGGGAGAGCGACGGCTGCAGCCATCCAGGGACCCTCCAGCTCTCTGAAGACAACGCACAATTGGGTGAGGCTCGGGTGGTCAGCAGGGGAAGACGTTTCTGAGGCTAGCGCAGCGGCCACAAGAAGCTGCAACTGTGGGTGGGCTTGGGGAGGGGGTGCCTTCTGGAGGGTCCGCTTCCCGTTGCCATTCATCTGCTGACACACACAAACCCCCTGGGCCACTCCTTCACTGAACCATACAGCCACTGGCCTAAGATGCAGCCTTGATTTCACTAACAGGATCACAGACTGTCTAGATGTGATCCAATAACAATTGGTTTGAACTGGAAAGGAAAAAAAAGAAGGGGGCTTCCCAGGGCCCGTTTTGTCTGAGACTTGGAGTTCGACTTTTTTTTTTTTTTCCTTTTCTTTTTGTTTGGTTTGCTTGTTTTGTTGGACTGCAGGGAGGTTTTTTTGTTTGTTTGTTTGTTTCTTTTTCTTTTTCTTTTTTTGGCTTTGTTTTGTTCTGCTTTCTTTTTCCTTCTGCATTGATTGTTAGTGTGTTTGTTTGCTTCCGCTCCTTTTTTCTTTCCTTCGTTTCTTCCTTCTCACTCTTGTATCTTTTCTTCCTCTTTCATCTTTCATGTTTACATCCTTCTAGTGCATACTAAACAGAGGCAAAAACAAGTTATACGCAGAACTTGGGATTTCTAGAACCGGCGCAATTGAACTGGGTAGCAAAGTGGTGTTATATATAGTTTACTCTCTATTTCCTTGATTCTCTCTCTCCTCTCTCTTACACCAATTCCTACTCTTTTATCATTTTTTTTTCTTTTCCAACTTACTTTATATATAAATTGGCCTTTTCACCTAATTGTCAACTCCATTCTCTTTCTTCCATCGTCTACTGATACTAAACCACTTCCACTAAACCACTTCAATAGATATCTCTTTTCATACTTTCCAAGAAAGAACAATTCAAGACACTTCCTTCTTCCTAAACATAACACCTCTGTATCCAATACTTGAAGCTATAAAACCCTATCAGAAGCGTACAGAGTAAATTGGAAATAATATCTGGGTTAACAAAATCTGTACATTGTGATCAAACTTGGATTTTCTGAATAGAAAGTGTTAGGTTTTAAAAGTGTAAAGGAATTATAAGGTGATCTGATAGCATTGTACTACAGGAACAACATAAGGCTTTAAGGTAAAATCGAAATAGTCAAGGTACCACAGTGCAGGAAGAATAGACACACAAGCAACATGAAAAAACAAGGAAAGAAAATGACACAAACAAATCAAGATACTTCATCGGTAGATGTCATGGCAAGCACAGTTGGTCAAATGCCAGAGATGGAATTTAGAAATTACATATGCCAAATGTTTATGGAACTTAAGAATGAACTCAAAAATGAGATGAGGGAGCAGGTACAGGAGGCAAAAGATCATTTTGACAAAGAACTCCAAAAACAAATACAGGAAGTAAAAAATTACTTCAATAGGGAAATAGAGGCTCTAAAGAGAATCCAAACAGAAATTCCAGAAATGAAAGAAGCAATAAACCAAAATAAAAGCTCAATTGAAAACATCTCCAACAGAATGGACCACTTGGAAGAAAGAACCTCAGACAATGAAGACAAAATATATGTCTTAGAGAAGAATTTAGACCATACAGCAAAACTTGTTAGAAATCAAGAACATAACATCCAAGAATTATGGGACAGCATAAAAAGACCAAAGTTAAGAGTGATCGGCGCAGAGGAAGGGGCAGAGTTTCAAGCCAAAGGAATGAGTAATCTATTTAATGAAATAATTACAGAAAATTTTCCAAACTTGAGGAATGAATGGGAAAACCAAGTTCAAGAGGCTTACCAAACACCAAACAAACAAAATCTCAACAGATCCACACCAAGACACATTATAATGAAAATGCCTAATACACTGAGCAAGGAGAGAATACTAAAAGCCACAAGAGAAAGGAAGCAAATTACATATAGGGGGAAACCAATCAGACTATGTTCAGATTTTTCAACCCAGACCTTAAAAGCAAGAAGATCCTGGAATAGCATATTTCAAGCTCTGAAAGAAAAGGGATGTCAACCAAGAATCTTATATCCAGCAAAATTAAGCTTTAGATTCCAAGATGAAATAAAAACCTTCCACGACAAGCAAAAGTTAAAAGATTTCACAACTCGAAAGCCAGCACTTCAGAGCATCCTGGGCAACATTTTTCATGAAGAAGAAGAGAAAGATGATAACGAAAATCACCAAAGGGAGATATTAAACTAAAGGAAATACCAATCAGAAGAGAAACCAAATCAAGCTAAAGACCATAATTCAAATAAAAATGGATGGGAATAAAAATCACATCTCAATGATAACCCTGAATGTTAATGGCCTAAACTCACCAATCAAAAGACACAGATTATCAGAATGGATTAGAAGAAATGACCCAACAATTTGCTGTCTCCAAGAAACACACCTCATAGAAAAAGACATCAGCAGACTGAAAGTGAAAGGCTGGGAAAAGTCTTTTCACTCACATGGCCTGTGGAAGCAAGCAGGGGTTTCCATTCTCATATCAAATAAGGTAGACTTCAAACCAAAACTAATCAAGAGGGACAAAGATGGATATTTCTTATTACTTAAGGGAACCATCCATCAACAGGGTATAACAATCATAAATCTGTATGCCCCAAATAATGGAGCACCTACATTCATCAAACAAACTCTTCTCAAGTTCAAGAGTAAAATAGACCACAACACAGTTATTCTAGGGGGCTTCAACACACCTCTCTCACCAATGGATAGATCATCCAAACAAAAGCTAAACAAAGAAACTTTAAGCCTCCTCAAAACAATTAACAATTTAGACCTAACAGACATATATAGACTATTTCATCCCTCAGTAAATGAATACACATTTTTCTCAGCAGCACATGTCTCCTTCTCCAAAATAGACCATATATTATGTCACAAGGCAACTCTCAGCAAATATAAAAAAATAGAGATACTACCCTGCATTCTATCAGACCATAAAGGGATGAAATTGGAAATCAACGACAAAACAAGGAATAAGAAAAACTACTCCATCAACTGGAAGCTAAACAAACATGCTACTGAATGAATAAGGGGTTGAAGAAGACATCAAAGAGGAGATAAAAAAAATTCCTAGAGGTAAATGAGAACACAGATACATCATATAGAAATCTCTGGGACACTATGAAGGCAGTAGTAAGAGGAAAATTCATTGCACTGAGTTCATTACTTAAGAGGAAAAAAAAAAAAAAAAAAACAACAAATAAATGACTTAACATCACACCTCAAAGCATTAGAAAAAGAAGAACAGACCAACACCAAGAGCAGTAGAAGACAGGAAATAATTAAAATCAGAGCAGAAATTAATGAAATTGAGACTAAGGAAACCATTCAAAGAATTGACAAGACTAAAAGTTGGTTCTTTGAAAAAATAAACAAAATTGACAGACCCTTAGCGATGCTAACGAAAAGAAGAGAAAAAACTCAAACTACTAACATTCGTGATGAAAAAGGGAATATCACAAAAACACCTCATATATACAGAATATAATTAGAAATTACTTTGAAAACTTGTACTCTAATAAAATAGAAAATACTGAATGCATTGACAGATTTCTAGAGTCACATGATTTGCCCCCCCCCCCCCTAAACTGGAACTGGAGGCTATACATAATTTAAACAGATCAATTACAAGCGAAGAAATAGAAGATGTCATCAAAAAGCTACCAACAAGGAAAAGTCCAGGACCTGATGGGTTTACAGCCGAGTTCTATAAGACTTTCAACGAAGAACTAATACCAATGCTCTTCAAACTATTTCAAGAAATAGAAAAAGAGGGAGCTCTTCCAGACTCTTTCTATGAGGCCAATATTACATTAATTCCAAAGCCAGGCAAAGACACATCCAAAAAAGAAAACTTCAGGCCCATATCTTTAATGAACATAGATGCAAAAATCCTCAACAAAATCCTGGCAAATCGGATACAAAAACATATCAAAAAGATAGTGCACCACAATCAAGTGGGGTTTATCCCAGGGATGCAAGGCTGGTTCAACATTCGGAAATCAATAAACATAATACATCACATCAATAGACTTAAAGACAAAAATCATATGATCATCTCAATTGATGCAGAAAAAGCATTTGACAAAATACAACACCCCTTTATGTTCAAAACACTGGAAAAACTAGGAATATCAGGAACATATCTTCACATTATAAAAGCTATTTATGCAAGGCCCTGAGCTAACATTATCTTAAATGGAGAAAAATTGAAAGCATTCCCTCTAAAAACTGGAACAAGACAGGGATGCCCCCTTTCACCACTGCTATTTAACATAGTACTGGAAACTCTGGCCAGAGCAATTAGACAGACAAAGAAAATTAAAGGGATCAAGATAGGAAAAGAAGAGCACAAATTAGCACTATTTGCTGATGACATGATAATCTACCTAGAAGACCCAAAAAAACTCTACCAGAAAACTTTTACAACTAGTAAACGAATTTGGCAACGTTGCAGGATACAAAATCAATACACATAAGTCAAAGGCATTTGTGTACATCAGCGACAAAGACTCTGAAAGGGAAATGATGAAAAAATACCCCATTTGCAATAGCATCAAAAAAAATAAAATACCTGGGAATCAACCTAACGAAAGAGGTGAAAGACCTCTATAACAAAAATTATAGAACGCTAAAGAAAGAAATTATAGATGAACTCAGAAGATGGAAAGACCTACCTTGCTCTTGGATAGGTAGAACTAATATTGTCAAAATGTCCATACTACCAAAAGCATTATACAGATTTAATGCAATTCCAATCAAAATCCCAATGTCATTCTTCAAAGAAATAGAAATAGCAGTCATGAAATTCATCTGGAAAAATAAGAGACCCAGAATAGCCAAAGCAATCCTGAGCAAGAAAAGTGAAGCAGGGGGCATCACCATACCAGACTTTAAATTATACTATAGAGCAATAGTAACAAAAACAGCATGGTATTGGCACCAAAACAGACTGGTGGACCAATGGTACAGAATTGAGGATACAGAGACTAATACATATAATTACAGCTATCTTATATTAGACAAAGGTGCCAAAAATGTACAGTGGAGAAAGGATAGCCTCTTCAACAAATGGTGCTGGGAAAACTGGAAATCCATATGCAACAAAATGAAATTAAACCTTTATCTCTCACCATGCACAAAACTCAATTCAAAGTGGATCAAGGACCTAGGAATTAGACCAGAGACAATACACCTGATAGAAGAAAAAGTAAGCTCCAATTTCCAACATGTTGGATTAGGCCCCAAGTTCCTTAATAAGAATCCTGTAGCGTAAGAATTACTACCAAGAATTAATGAATGGGATAGATTTAAACTAAAAAGCTTCTTTTCAGCAAAAGAAACAATCAGTGAGGTGAATAGAGAGCCAACTAATTGGGAACAAATATTTAATACATGCACATCAGATAGAGCACTAATCTCTAGAATATATAAAGAACTCAAAAAACTTTACACTAAAAAAATAACCCAATCAATAAATGGGCTAAGGAATTGAGAAGACACCTCTCAGAAGAAGATACACAATTAATCAACAAATACATGAAAAAATGTTCAACATGGCTGGCAATTAGAGAAATGCAAATCAAAACTACTCTAAGATTTCACTTCACTCCAGTCAGAATGGCAGCTATCAAGAACACAAGCAACAATAAATGTTGGAGAGGATGTGGGGAAAAAGGCACACTCATACATTGCTGGTGGGACTGCAAAATGGTGCAACCGTTACGGAAAGCAGTATGGAGATTTCTTGGAAAACTGGGAATGGAACCATCCTATGACCCAGCCATCCCACTCCTGGGTCTATTCCCAAAGGACTTAGAAACAGCATATTACAGTGACACAGCTATCTCAATGTTTGTAGCTGCGCAATTCACAATAGCTAGGTTGTGGAACCAACCTAGATGTCCCTCAGTAAATGAGTGGATTAAGAAAATGTGGTATATATGCACAATGGAATTTTACTCAGCAATAAAAGAAAACAAATTAATGGCATTTGCAGGTAAATGGATGAAGTTGGAAGACATAATGCTAAGTGAAGTTAGTCAGTCTCAAAAATCCAAGTACCAAATGTTCTCTCTTATATAAGGAGGCTATTTCAAAGTATTGTTGGATGGGGGTACATAGGAGGATTAGAGGAACACTAGAATGGTCAAGGGAAGGGAGGGTAAGGGAGGGAGCAAGAGGGGAGGGAGGGGGAGAAAAAAAAAAGGTGGTTGAATGAGATGGATATCATTTTCCTTAATGCATGATTGAAGACCTGAAGTGTACGAATATACTTTGTATACAAACAGTTGTATGTAAAAAGATACTAAATATATGCACTATGAGTTGTACATATTAAAAATTATAAAAATAAAATTAAAAAAAAATGGAAATAAAATTACTAGTATCCCCGTGTCCCGCTCTCCGCAGTCCCCAGTAGTAGTCTGAAATCTTTTAGTGCGATGGAGTGTTTCTAGTCATAGCTATTCATTTAACATTTACTGAAGACTTAAATTGAAACTGACACTGCTAAACGTTTGAGATACAGAGAGGAACAGGACAGAATTTGCCCTTTCGAGGCTTAGGGCATAGAGGGGAAGATGTATAAACTAACACTTGCCAATAACAATACGAAATTTGTGTCAAAATATGACACTTTTCATTTTGGAATTCTTAGGTTCTCCCAAAAGAAATGCTCACAGCAAGGCTTGTGCGATATGAGAACAATACCATTTCAAACCCTATGTTAAGATAAATTTAAAAATACCACGTTAGCACTTTTCAAATGTTCAATCCTTTCAAAATTATCAAATTATCCTGCTTCGCGAGTTGGAAACGCGCACACGCCTGGAATAATCCCGACACCGCTCACAGATGTTTAGAGGACCACATTTACTTAAAGATTCTCCCGAGTAGCATGGAGAGCAGTGCATGTTGGGACTTGTAGTCCTACCAGGACCAAGGACACTGCAATTCCATTATAAGGCACTTCTCTCCTTGAAACTTTTGTTTCTCAACAGTTAAATCCTAAACTAAAGCATAACTTGACAAGTCTCACCTCTTTCTAGATTTATTAGGCTGCTGCTAGGCTCATTCACGTTCAACGCTTAAATGGACAGTGAGCGCCTTCACTAGCCTCAAAGAGATTGGCCTGTTTTCTGTATTGGGCGGAGCTCCAGGTGCAACTGAGCTTATGATTGGCCAGCTTCTGACCAGAAGAGGCGTTTTTTTCTACTTGGGGAAAGTCTTTTTCTACTGCACCATTTTTTTTTTTTCCGCTGAGGGAAATCTCGCGATATTTCGGCTAAGGGACCCAAAGACGCGTAGTGAGGGGCCGGGGACTGTGGGGGTGGCGGGCACCGAAGCCGGGAGGGTACAGGGCAGACGGGGAGGCGAGCTCGTGCTGCCTGCGCCACTTGGGCTCGGTCAGGGCCGGCTGACCTGGGCCCAGAGGAAGTGTGCTGACAGTGCGGCCCTCCTGGCTGGTGAGTGGGCACCGGGTCGCGGCCGGTGAGTGGACCCGAAGCTTCACCTGGGCCTTTGCGCGCAGTGACAGGTGCGCGGAGGAGCGCGGCGTTCCACCGCTCGCCGACCCGCCCCCTCCGGGCCTTGCCTGCCAGGGCTCGGGATGAGCCGCGGTCCCCCAGCTGAGCGGCTCGTGCTTTTGGCGCCTATCACTGTCTGCGTCGCCGCGGAAGAGCGGCCGCCGCCCCTAAGGGAAGGAGGAGGGAAGCGGCCGCTGACCCCGGGCATGAGCCGGACGCGGCGTCTACTGCTCCACTAAGGCACCGACATGAACCTGCACCAGGTGTTGACCGGAGCTGTGAACCCTGGCGACCACTGCTTCTCCGTGGGCAGCGTCGGCGACCAGCGCTTCACGGTGAGTGAGAGAGGCTCCCGCGTCGCCCTAGACTGGTCCGCGCCCCTGAGCCAGCCCGGCTCGGCCGGCCGGGAATGAAGGACAGAGGCCAGGAGCGCCTGGTCGCTCCCTCCGGGTCCCCGTCACTTAGTGCCAGGCGGACCTGGCCTTTGAGAAAGAAGGTGGCAAAAACATTTCGTTCTTTGGGGCACTGTGTAGAGCCTGAAATCAGAAGTTAGAATGTGTTAGGATTTAAAATATTCTTAGTCTGATTTCCTTGGGCCGGAGTGGTTGCCAGAGTCATTTGTCCAAAAATCTTTGTTGAGTAATGCGTTTAGGGCTTTTTATTTTCCTTTTCCATAGTCCTAAATTGTCACATTTAGAAATATTTGAGATTGGCTTCGGTTTTTATTCTAAGTTAACTATCTTTGTAGTTCAAAATAGTGGGTGTCTTAAAACAATTACTAATTGTTTGCTATCAACGCCAGCACGGAGTGAAAGCTGCTTTTCATTTATTTTTCTTCAGATTCACTAAGGAACAACTTTGGAAAGAAAAAAGTATTTTAAAAATAACTCATTTCTACCATTCTTTCAATTTGATATATAACAGTCACGTAGTCTTTGAAAACTTTTTAAAGATGTTCAAATTAATTACTGAAAGTTGCACCTTGTTTATCAGTATAACTCCTTTTTTGCTATGGAGTAGTAATTACAGGCTAAGGGTTACTCCAAGTAACTTGATTTTTGTTGGTCTTCCCATGTATTATAAGGAGGATCGCCCCACATTTGCTGTTTATCAGTACAGTGGCCTTTTCTGCCTTAAGTATGGTTTTTGCTATAGTTTCAAACTGCAAATAAGTATTGTCGGTGATACCTTTTGTCTAAACATATTTGTAATGATGATGATTTTTGCTACAACTTTTGTAGATTATCTCTTTAGTTGCGATTAAAAGTAAAACTCAGTTTTATTTAAGTGAAACAAAGTAAACAGCTTAACAAATGCTCCAGGTTTAGGAGTCTTAAATTTCTAATCTTACTGTCTAACTTTGACTTTTTCTGTGTCCTTTGTTAGAATAAATACCCAACATTTAACATGGCTTAGGCACTTGATGCCTAAGTTCTACTTTTAGAGTTATGCTAACCTAGCATTTTGCTTTCAAATAAAGACTATTCCTTCCCTGTAGAGTGACTCATGCACACCTTAGTTTGCACTTGACAGTACTAATTGTAGAAATTCTAATTCTAAATGTTTACCTAGGCAGAATATCCAGGGAAACAATGAACTCTGAGGGTCTCAGCAACTATGTTCTCCCTATAGCTGGACATTGCTCTCTATTCTTATTTAAAGGAAGGAAATAAGCCTCATTCTTAGGGGTTTTCCTAGTGGGAAGTTATAGGATAGTAATGTTGCATTTTGTATCATCTCCTGGAGTTTTATGAGTACTTTCTCCAGTGTAAGTTTTTTTTTTTTTTTTTTTTTTTTTTTTTTTTTTTTTTTTTTTTTTTTGTGGTACCAGGGATTGAAGTCAGGGGCACTCGACCACTGGGCAACATCCACAGCCCTTTTTTGTGTTTTATTTAGAGACAGGGTCTCACTAAGTGCCTTGCCATTGCTGAGGCTGGCTTTGAACTTGTGATCCTCCTGCCTCAGCCTCCCAAAGTGCTGGGATTACAGGCGTGCGCCACCGCGCCTGGCTTCCAATGTAAGTTTTTTTTTTTTTTTTTTAAATTATATGTATATATATAGTTTAGTTGTCGATGGACCTTTGTTTTATTTATTTATTTATATGTGGTGCTGAGAATCCAACCCAGTGCCTCACATGAGCCAGGCAAGTGCTCTACCACTGAGCCACAACTCCAGCCCCAATGTAAGTTTTAAGAAATTTTTAAAGCAGGCATTCAGAATCTATGTAAGTAATTTCAAATTACATATACAATAAGTGGTCTATTTAAGGATGCATTCTTTAAAACCTTGGTGTTGCCTCTGTGTTATTTTTAAGGAGAGGTCAGTTAATGTGCCAAGAATTATATGGTCATCATATACCATCATGTGGCTTTTTTCTCAGTTCAGTTTTTAAAAGTCTGTTTCCCTAAAGCAGGTTGTAATCATCTCTCTGCAAGCTTTCTGCAGATTTATCCCACATTTCTGGAAACACAAGAGTAAATAAGTTTTGTTGCTGTACAGGAGATTGAACCCAGAGCGCTCTACCACTGAGTTACCTCCCCAGCCCCTTATATTTTTTATGTTTGAAACAGGGTTTCACCAAATTGCTGAGGTTAGCCTCAAAGTTAACAATCCTACCTCAGCCTCATGAGTAACTGGGATTATAGGTGTGAGCCATTGTGCCTGGCTCAGTAAATAATTTCGTGTGTGTGTGTGTGTGTGTGTGTGTGTATGTATTTATTTAATATAAAGAAATCCCAGCTCTCTTTAATTTTTGTGGTAGTTGAAGGATTATCAGTCATGTTTTCTCTATGGCTTAAACATTATATTGATGGTTCTGTTAGAAGCTAAGGTTCTTGCCCTCAATTTCCTGAATACTTGCACACATCTCAAATTTATCTCTCTTTAAATTGCCCTTTTTTCTGTTTATCATGTTAAGATACAGAATCTATGGTTTACTCCTTGAGTATGTTTTTAACATCTTAATTACTATTATTATTATTATTATCTTTTGGTGGTAGGGGATCAAACCAGGGAGGGCCTGAATCATGCTGGGTAAGCACTCTTCCACTAAGGTACACCCTTAACCCAGATCAGTTGATTGTTCTTTCTCTTTCTTTCTTTGCAGATAGCAAAAATTAATGGTAGATGATATGTGAAGACTAAGAATTGCTCTCAATTACAGTTTTACTCAGGGTAGGAATATGAAATCTTCTTGCAGTACCCCCTAGAAAATTCTTTTATCCCTCTGGTGCTTTATGCCTTAAGACATTCCTGTGTTTGCAATTCCTCACTTTGCGTATTCCCAAATAACTCACCTTTTTTGGCTTTGGAAGACTACAGGAATTGAGATTCTGTGTTCAGAATAAAATCTGAAAGGTTTTAAATTGAAATGAAATTGAACACCAGTTTTCATGTTTTCTAGATTTTAAAACATGCAATTGTTAATAGAGGTTAGTATACCTAAGTACTAGATTTTTAAAAATACTTAAACAGGCATCAAACTATTTTGACTTTGCCCTTAGTTAGAAGGCTTCTAGTAGGCAGTGACCATGCCTCACACTTTCAAAGCACTTTATTTGTACTCTTATTATATCATTAGCTGGTTTTGCCTTGTGTCTGCTGTGGCTTCATGGTGAGTGCCTAGAACAGTGATTGAGGGAGTGGTGATGCCTAATAGTTGAGTCATTAAATGGCTTTAATTTCTAGTATGGTTCCTTATAGTTATCTATGAGCAAGTTCTTTTGCAATCTTTAAATTTCTTTTTTTTCTTTTTGGTATAATGAGACTGCAATAGTACTTACTCATTGTTACATGAAAAAGCACACAGCTCTAAATTCATGGCTTAGAATGTATAAGACTCTTTAAAATGTCAACTTTTATGAAATTAAAGTTAGTTATATTCATTATAATGCCTGGCACTAAAAAGTGCTTGATAAATACTGGTTGAGTTGATTAATTATGAATAAAGAAGCCTTTCTCTCTCTCTCTCTCTCTCTCTCTTTTTTTTTTTTTTTTTTTTTTTTTTTTTGGTACCAGGGATTGACCTCAGGGGCACTCCACCATTGGGTCACATCCTCAGCTCTTTTTTGTATTTTATTAGAGACAGGGTCTCACTGAGTTGCTAAGTGCCTCGCCATTGCTGAGGCTGGCTTTGAACTCACCATCCTCCTGCCTCAGCCTCCCAAGTGCTGGAATTACAGGCGTGTGCCACCGCGCCCGGCTAAGAAGCCTTTCTATAATATAATTAATAATTACTGTGTTTTAAAATAGCTTTATAATTTAGATTTGAACCTAACCAGAATATTTCTGTTAAAGTTTCTTTACATCAAAGCCAATTGTTATGCATTTTATCATCAACATAAATAAGCAACTAGGGAAGACTTCAGTACACTAAAGCAAAATTCTTCATTTTTCCCTTGGTTATTGGAATGCTTCCTTTATACCTATTCCTTGTTAATTTACTTCCGTTTTTTGAGCGGGGGACGGGGGGGATAGGAAATATGTGAGCTATCAGATCTTGATCTGTCAGCAATGTTTGTTTTTGGAAAAAAATATTTTGTTTATAAAAGACAATAAGAGAGGCACCGTTGATTAGAACCTCATATTTTTGTACGTAAGTGTTGAAACTGTTTTGAATGAAATGGAAAGGGAGTTAATTTCTAAGAGACAGAAAAATTGTGCTAATATTTAGGACTTCGTTTTTCTGTTTGAAATTTTAACATCTTAGCTATAGGAGGGAAAGGTTCCATTTATTGTTAGGCAACTCAGTGTTCCTAGCTAAGGGGACCCAGATTAGAAATCAGAAGATTTGCAGTTATGTGGTGCTGGTAGATAAATGGGGACTGAAACAGCACTCTCCTTTCTCAACTCTTTGTGATAGTAAGCAGGCTGTAGTTTAACTCTGATATGTTCACTGTAGGGAAGCCTGATTGGGTATAATTGCTATATTGGGAGGATGGGAAATAATTTTTTTTTTTTTTTTTTTGTGGTACCGGGGATTGAACTCAGGGGCACTCGACCACTGGGCCACATCCCCAGCCCTTTTTTTTGTGTTTTTATTAGAGACAGGGTCTCACTGAGTTGCTAAGTGCCTCGCCATTGCTGAGGCTGGCTTTGAACTTGCGATCCTCCTGCCTCAGCCTCCCAAAGTGCTGGGATTACAGGTGTGTGCCACCGCACCCGGCAGGAAATAATTTTTATTTATTTTTTTTGAAAGGAGCCATGTGAGTCTTTGTGAGTGGGAAGAATGCAGAAGGGGAAAGTTTGCTGCTGATCATATCTGGGGAAATAAACATGTTTGTGGTGATTATAAGGGCATTACAAGTATTAAATCAGACTTATTTTTTTTTTTTAATTTGGTTTGTTTTACAAAACATTATAGAATTAAAGTACCTTTAATACTAATTCTAATTCTCAATAATATTTTTAAAAGATAATAAACATTGATTTCAACATACCAAACTATGTCCTAGTCATTTAACTAGGACATATACTAGAAAGAAATTCTTCAGGTTATTCACCTGGTATGATTGATTAAAACAAAAGGTCAAAAAAAGAAAACCCAAGTATCTTACAGAAATCTAGGGTTCCCAAATTAGAATATTGACTGTTACAGTCTTGAATACTTTTTGAAATTTAGAATATTTGAGAAGATTCTCTGTCAAAATTTAAAGCTAAAAATTATGTTTTGATTATATGCTTGATAGAATACATTTGCCGCAGGTTTTCCTGTGCATCCTGTTTAGTCTCAAGTTAGCAAACCTAATGTCATGTGTGCCTAATACAAGGATTTTCATTAGTTACTAATAGAATGTTCTGATTATAGATGTTTTGACAGAAGCAGTTGGTGTACCAATTGTAATATAGGCATATTACCTGTTTATTTGATAAGACAGTTCAGTGTGTCCTTTTTTGTTTATTTGTTTTTTGTTTTCATGTTGCTGGGGATGGAACTCAGGGCCTCATTCATGCTAGATGGATGCGCTACTATGGAGTTATTCTCTCAGCCCCAGCCGTTGAATTCCTTTTCTAGTAGTTGATTCTTTTCTTTTTACCACAGATTTGTGAGATATTTAGATCACATCAATTCTTATCATATCTGTGTTCCAGAATGAAGATGGCTATAGGGAAATCTGACCTTGAACCTTGTCCATTTTAGTTATTGTTTAGCATAGTTATTGCTACATATGTAGATTTTGTAATTCAGATAATTTGGCAATCTTTGTTACCAATATTCTTTAACTTTCTTAACTCTTTATCTTTGAGTTGAGTCTGACCAAATCTCACAAACTTGATCACTTCTGTGTTCATTCTTGTTCTTACATTCCTGATTCTTTTTTATAGAATTTTTTCATCAAATATTTTATTTTATTGTGGTAGATGGACACGATATCTTTATTTACTTATTTATTTATTTTTTGTGGTGCTGGGGATTGAACCCAGGTGCCTTGTACATATGAGGCAAGCACTCTACCAACTGAGCTATATCCCCACCTCTGGACACAATATCTTTATTTTTATTTGTTTATTTTTTATGTGGTGCTGAGGATCAAACCCAGGGCCTCAAGCGTGTGAGGCAAGCACTCTACCACTGAGTTACAATCCCAACCCTTTCATTTATATTTTTATAACTTTATTTTATTTATTTTTTAATGTGGTGCTGAGGATTGACCCCATGTGCTAGGCAAGCACTCTGTCACTGAACCACAACCCCAGCCCCACTTCCCTAATTCGTGAGCACTCCTAGATCATGTAATAAAATTGTGTGGAAAATAAAGTCATGTTTGCCAACTTCAGATGGGACCTCAAAGCATCACATGAATCCTCCCACCTATTTTACCTTTAGTCTCATCTTCTGAAACCTCCCACAACCAACATTCCCTTATTTATGTAAGTTTGCTACCTGGAATTTGTCAGATCCTAACTCATTTTCAGTTTTAAGCTGAAAAATCCATTTTTATTAATATCTATTCTTTCTCTCCTTTGGGTACAATTAAAGGGTTTTTTTGTTTTTGTTTTTTGTTTTGCATGTCCAGACTTAATTCCTTTTCCTTTGTTCTGGATCTTTTCAGTCTGTCTCTAGAACTTTAGTTCCTCAGTTATGGTAAGCCCGCTCTTTACCAGAAGTTCTAAAACATGCTTAAAATTCTCATCTTTTTTTTTTTTTAAATGCTTTTTTTTAAAAAAAATATTTATTTGTTTTAGTTGTACACAATGCGTTTATTTTTATGTGGTGCTGAGGATCGAACCCGGGCCGCGCACGTGCTAGGCGAGCGCTCTACCGCTGAGCCACAATCCCAGCCCCTAAAATTCTCATCTTAAAAAAAAAAATAACCAACCAGAAAACCCTTTACAAGTTGTCTCTGACTTTATAGCTCTAGTCCTTGAGTCATCTATATTTGTTGCAACTTTATATTCCACTTATTTCTTAACTCCCTAAATTCTGGCAGTGCTTGTCCCCTTTGTCACCGGCAATCACATTGATGCTAACTTGAATCAACAGGTCTTCTCCCTATATTGCTTTCTCTTTGTCATTTGTCATGTTGAGCATTCTCTCCTCTGTTTCTTTGGCTTAGTTATACCATACTAAAAGCCTGTCCTGTAATTCCTTGTTTACTTATCATCTACTAGACTGCATTGTCTCTGGAGGCAATGACATCTTTTTTTTTTTTTTTTTTTGTCATTGCATTTCAAGCAGCTGTCAAATAGGGCCTTCTACATACTGTGAGGATAATTGGAAAAAAGAACCTGTGCTAGAGTCAAAAGAGCTGCCCCAAAGATTAAGCTCACTGTAGGCAAGGCCTAGACAACTTCTTTTAGGTGGCCTCCCCTTCCCTATACTCCCAATTTAGAATCTTCAAAATGTAAAATCTTGTGACTTAAAAGGTTTTATGGTAGGAAAATGGGATTTTTAGCTTCTGTTTGACTTTCCACAAAAATAGCACTCTTCCTTTATTCATTATTTCATTCAGTTAACATTTATTGATGCCATTTCTGTTGGAGTTATTGTTTATTGGTAGTCAAAATTTCTTTGAGTCCGAACTTTTTTAAAATTGAAAAATAATATGTTAAAGGAAAAAAGCTGTTGTAATACTTTTTTTTTTTTTTTTTTGTACCAGGGATTGAACCCAAGGGTGCTTAATCACTGAGCCACATCCTCAGCCCTTTTTATATTTTTTATTTAGAGACAAGGTCTCACCTAAGTTTGTTAGGTCCTTGCTAAATTGCTGAGGCTGGCTTTGAACTCAGGATCCTCCTGCCTCAGCCTCCTGAGCTGTTGGGATTATAGGTATGTGCCAACACACCCAGCATGGTTGAGGTAATACTTCTATCCAAACATCTTCACACTTAAGTCTCTGTGATCAATTGGCATCTGGTTAAGTTTTGCTTTTATTTTTCCTGATGGTGTTAGAGATGCAACCCAGGACCTTGTGCCTGGTAGACAAGTACTCTACCACTAATCTATATGTTCTCAGCCCCAAATTTGGTTTTATAGAAGGAATAGGAACCTATCAGTACTGACTTACGAAGTGTGGATGAGAAAGATCTACAGAGTTGAGGACCAATGTAGACCTTAAAATTTTATCCACAGTACCGCTTGCTTACCTTTTCCTTTTAACTAAGTGTGGACAAATTGAGTCTGTGTGTGCAGGTTTTCAAAAGCATAAATTATGAAGGATTTCACGAAAGTGTTCATTTGTAAATATTGAATTGTTATTGTATTTGGAATCCTACTATATAGAGTGTAGGAAGGAATCACAAATAAGCTGGATTCTTGCCCTCTGGGAGCTAACTGTTGAATTGTCTGGATTGCTAACTGTCATAAAGATTTATTTCCCAGAGGAAATTTTTTTCTAATATTTATTTATTTACTTTAGTTGTACACAATGCAATGCATTTATGTTTATGTGGTGCTGAGGATCGAACCCCGGCTGCACATGTGCGAGGCGAGTGCTCTGCTGCTGAGCCACAACCCCAGCCCCAGAGGAAATTTTTTTGATGCATCATTACAGTATGTATTTTTAGAACAACTTTGTTGATATAATTCACGTACTATAAAGTTCCCCCCTTTTAAAGTTCATATTTCAGTTGTTTTAATATATTCACAGTTACACACTCATTAGCACAACCTAATTCAGAACATTTTACTCACCCAAAAGAAATCCCCATTTACTAACAGTTACTGTCTATTCACCCCAGGCCTAGTTATAACCATTAATCTTGCATATATTTCTTATTTACATCTATCATCTTACTATCTCTATGAATTTCTCTATTCAGGATATTTCATACAAAAGAAACCAGTAATGGGTGGTCTTTTATAGATGACTCTGTTCACTTTGCATAACTTTTTTAAAAATTATTTTTAAGCCGGTCGCGGTGGCACATGCCTGTAATCCCAGCACTTTGGGAGGCTGAGGCAGGAGGATCACAAGTTCAAAGCCAGCCTCAGCAATGGCGAGGCACTTAGTAACTCAGTGAGACCCTGCTTCTAATAAAATACAAAAAAGGGCTGGGGATGTGGCCCAGTGGTCAGGTGCCCCTGAGTTCAATCCCCGGTACCAAAAAAAAAAATTATTTTAGTTGTAGATGGACACAATATCTTTATTTATTTTTATGTGGTGCTGAGGATTGAACCCAGTGCCTCATGCTTGTGAGGCATGTGCTCCTACCACTGAGCTACAACCCCAGCCCTGCATAATGTTGTTTTTTTAAAAAATATATTTATTTCTTAGTTGTAGTTGGATACAATACCTTCATTTTACCTATTTATTTTTATGTGGTGCTAAGGATTAAACCCAGGGCCTTGCACATGCAGGCGAGTGCTCTAACACTGAGCCACAACCCCAGCCCTGCATAATGTTTTTAAGATCCATGTTGTAGCATGTATCAGTTCATCATTCTTTTTTACGAATGAGTAATATTCCATTGTATATATATCATATTTTGTTTGCTCTCATCAGTTAATGGACATTTGAGTTGTTTCCCTTCCATATTTATGATGAATAATGCTGACATGAGCATTTGTGTACAAGTTTTTATGTGGACATGAATTTTAATTCTCTTTGCTATATACCTAGGTGTGAAAGAGCTATGCATATGGTAACTGTGTTTAAACTTTTGGGGAACTGCCAAATTGTTTCACAGTTTTCCTCACTTTAAATTCCATCATTTTACAATCCCACCAGCAATGTGTGAGGGTTTCAATTACTCTACATCCTTACTAACACTTGTTATTTTCCTTTTGGGGCGGGTGTACTGGGAACTGAACCCAGGGGCACTTTACCACTGAGCTACATCCTCAGTCCTTTTATTTTCATTTTGAGACAGGGTCTCACCAAGTTGCAGAGGCTGGCCTCGAATTTGTGATTCTCCTGCCTCAGCTTCCCAAGTTGCTACAATGACAGACATGCACCCCTGTGCCTGGCTATTTTCTCTTTAAAAAAGGGGGAAGAAAAAAAAGCAAAACAAAACAAAATTATCCTCCTAGCTATGAAGTATAACATTGTGGTAATTTGTGTTTTGTGTGTGTGTGTGTGTGTTTTGTATTTTATTAGAGACAGGGCCTCACTGAGTTGCTTAGAGCCTCGCTATTGCTGAGGCTGGCTTTGAACTTACGATCCTCCTGTCTCAGCCTACTGAGTTGCTGGGATTACAGGCATGCACCACTGCGTGCCTGTTGTTAGCATTGTGGTTTTTATTTACACTTCCCTAATGAATAATGATGTTGAGCAATGGTTTAGTGTTATCATGAGTTTTAATAAAATGGCAAACAAAGGATTTTTTTCTTTGAAGTTTGACAGACTGTTTTTTAACTGCATTTCATTTTGTATTACTTATTAAAATTTTGTGTAATTAAGATAGACATGGTGGTGCATGCTTCTAATCCTAGCTACTCAGGAGGCTGAGACAGGAGGATTGCAAGATTAAGGTCAACCTTAGGAACTTAGTGATATTCTGTCTTAAAATAAAATTTTAAAAGGACCACCATTAGGCCTAGTTATCCCACTTCTCAGTATATACCCAAAATATTTAAAATTAGCATATTACAGTGACACAGCTATGTCAATGTTTGTAGCAGTTCAATTCTCTATAGCTAAGCTATGGAACCAGTCTAGGTGTCTCAGCAGATAAATGGATAAAGAAAATGTGGCATATATGTACAATGGAATATTACACAGCCATAAAGAATGGCATTTGCTGGTAAATGAATAGAACTGAAGACTATAATGCAAAGCGAAATAAGCCAGTCTCGCCAAAACAAAGGCTGAATGTTTTCTCTGATATGCGGATGCTAACATACAATAAGGGGTTGGGATAGGGAAGAATAGAAGTTCATTGGTTTATACAAAGGAGAATGAAGGGAAGGGAGGGAGGATGGGAATAGGAAAGATAGTAGAATGAATCAGACCATCGGATGTAACTTTCATATATTTATATATGAATACTCGGCCAGGGAAAATCCACATCATGTACAACCACAAGAGTGAGATCCTAGCCGGGCACGGTGGTGCATGCCTGTAATCCCAGCACTTGGGAGGCTGAGGCAGGAGGATCTCGAGTTCAAAGCCAGCCTCAGCAATGGCGAGGCACTTAGCAACTCAGCGAGACCCTGTCTCTGATAAAATACAAAACAAAAAAAGGTGGGTGGGAGGGTGTGCTGGGGATGTGGCCCAATGGTTGAGTGCCCCTGAGTTCAATCCCCAGTACCAAAAAAAAAAAAAAAAAAAAAAAAGAGTGAGAACCCAATTAGAATAAATTATACTCTGTGTATGTATAATATGTCACAATACACTCTACTGTCATGTATATCTAAAAAGAACAAATAAGAAAAAGTTTAAAAAGTACTGGGTGTATAACTCAGAGGCAGATGCTCCTGGGTTCAATCTCCATTACCACACACACACAAATTAAAAACATTCTTGTGTAAGGGTGAATGAAAAAAAAAAAAAAGATGGTAGAATGAGATGGATATCATTACCCTAAGTGCATGCATGAAGTCATGAATGGTGTGAATATACTTTGCATACAACCAGAGATTTGTAAAAAAGTGCTCTATATGTGTAATATGAAATGTAATGCATTCTGCTGTCATTTATAACATCTTAGAATAAAAAATAAATAAAAATAATTCTTGTGTAATTGGTTTCAACCTATTTATTTAATGAATTAATGAAAGTTGATATTCAACATGTCTATAGTCTGCTATAAATATCTACTGTTTGTGATAATGAATAGCAGTGGTTATGTCTGTAACATGCCAGGATTTTGTAGAGATAAACTGCCAAGAATAAAGTAACTACTTAAAGAATCTTCTAAGATTTTGTTAGTTATTGATAACAAAATAAAACAAAACTGGAAAGAACAAGTTAATTACTCTCTACTATCAGCTGTTTTTAATTTGTTTTGTGGCTTCTTTATAATTAAAAGGATTCTCTATCTGTACTATCTTATTTCCACAGTTGAAGGCATTGAGTGACCTGGAGTTTATGTATTTATCAGTATAACAAAGTGGATATTGCCTTATTTGTTTTATGTCACACAAATTATTCACTAATTTAAAATTGCCTTAGTTGGTGCTGTCTAGCAGTTGCCTGCTGCGGACTAACAGCTCTCATAGGATCCCAGCCCCTGCTTGTAGCTTCTTCTCTTCTTAGTGCCCCATGGGTGGGGGTCGCCATATTTCCCTTCTTGCATGTGGTCCTGTCGCCCTGGACCTTCTTCCTTCCAGAAGCCCAGAATGATGCCCAGTCTGCTATGTGGTAAAAAGAAGCTGACCGATAGAACAGTAAGTATTTTCCAAGGTAACCAAATGAACCCGGAGATGGTCAATATCCCAAAAGCTAAAATCTCTGCAATTACTTTCATAAAAGTCTTTTGCCATCATATTCATTAAAGTAGACACCACTGCAGTGCACTCTTGACCTTCCAGTCACAAACATCGTAAGTAAATTCTGCAGCAGTAGCTGGATCTAGCAAAACCCTCCAGTGTTTAATAGATTTAATAAGCATTCCTTAAGATTCAAGACTATTGTCCTTTAATCATCTTACTGGTGTTCACATTTTAGGTGTTTTCAGTGTTTACTTTCACAATGAAGACTTGGCTAATGTTTCTTAGTTACCAAACCTGTATACTCTGGTCATGAACATATCTGCATTTCTTACCTGTAAGGATTGACTCAAGTCTCTCACAATGCACTACCTGAAATGCCTGACCATGACCAAACCACACATTCTTGCAGTCATCAGAGAACTTAAATGTCTGTTTCACTTTGATATTTTTGATCAAAGGCAACTCAAATTAGAGCTAGCTTTTTATTTGATACAGAAGAAGGATATCCTACCAAATATTTTGTCCCTGGATATTTCTGGGGGCAATTTCATCACTGATGGAGTTGTAGAGTTGCTTATACTGCAGTAGCCTGTAATGCAATTTCCTGGCTATGGACATTAGTTATTCTGACTTCTTTACTACAGGCTTGAAGGTTTTTTGGGAAGCCAATAAGAGTTATATTTCTGAAGCACTGAGTCGATATAGGAACAGGTCATGTTTTTATGAAGGAATTTCTTTATAGGTTCTTTATAGAGACATTTGTAGTGCATATATTCATGCCTGCCATTTCAAAGTTTGTGACTTTAGGAATGAAGAATCACCAGGGATTTGCCAGTGCAGTTCACAGCCAATGTTCATGCTCTCAACACTTCAGGGCCTGGTTCTGGTCGATGCCTATTCACCTGTTTTCAGGTCATCTTTCTACTTTTCAAGGCTCTGAAAATTTTTCCCTATTACCAACAGTTATAGAAAAATTGTCTTCTTAACCAGTTGCAGAATTCTTGTGGATATTCTATTTGACAGGTTTGATGCTGCCAAGTTTGTTACATAATCAATGGCAGTGAGCATCACCTTGATTCTAGCACTGCAGCTATCACCTGAGCAAATTGCACAACTTCAAGAAGAGCTCTTCATGGCAGTTAAGGAACTTCTAGCAATAATAAAATAAAAGGTCACTATAGAATTTAGATGTTGTCACCCTCTTGTTATTTTGAAAGCATTTTAGAATCTTTTTTAAAATTTTTTATTTTTAAAATGTTTATTTATTTGCTTTACTTGTACACAATGCCTTTATTTTTATGTGATGCTGAGGATCGAACCTGGGCTGTGCAGGGTGCTGGGGCGAGTGCTCTACTGCTGAGCCACAATCCCAGCCCTTAATTTTTTTTTTTTTTTTTTTTTTGGTACTGGGGATTGAACTCAGGGGCACTCGACCACTGGGCCTCATCCCCAGCCCTTTTTTTGTATTTTTATTAGAGACGGGTCTCACTGAGTTTCTAAGTGCCTTGCCATTGCTGAGGCTGGCTTTGAACTCGCGATCCTCCTGCCTCAGCCTCCCAAGTGCTGGGATTACAGGCGTGAGCCACCGCACCCGGCTCAATTTTTTTTTTTTTATTTTAAGTTGTTATAAATGACAGCAGAATACATTACATTTCATATTATACTTATATAGTACATTTTTTTACATATCCGTGATTGTATACAAAGTATATTCACACCATTTGTGTCTTCATACATGCACTTACAGTAATGATATCCACCTCATTCTGCCATCTTATTTTTCCTTCACCTTTTGCCCCCTCCCATTCCCTCCTTCCCCATTGGCCATTCTAGTGTTCCTCTAATCCTTCTATGCTCCCTGACCCAACCCCACTGTGAATTGGCCTCCTTGTATCAGAGAAAACATTCTGCATTTGGCTTTTTGGGATTGGCTAACTTATATTCTCCAACTTCTTCTATTCACCTGCAAATGCCATGATTTTATTCTCTCTTATTGCTGAGTAATATCCATTGTGTATATATACCACATTTTCTTTATCCATTCATCAACTGAAGGGCATCTAGGTTGGTTTGCTATTGTGAATTGTGCTGCTATAAACATTGATGTGGCTGTGTCCCTGTAGTATGCTGTTTTTAAGTCCTTTGGGTATAGACCAAGGAATGGAATATCTGGGTCATAAGGTGGTTCCATTCCCAGTCTTCCAAGGAATCTCCATACTGCTTTGCATATTGGCTGCACCATTTTGCAGTCCCACCAGCAATGTATGAATGTGCCCTTTTCCCCACATCCTCGCCAATATTTATTGTTGTTTGTGTTCTTAATACCTGCCATTCTGACTGGTGTGAGATGAAATCTTGGAGTGATTTTGATTTGCATTTCTCTAATAGCCAGAGACGTTGAACATTTTTTCATGTATTTGTTGATTGATTGTATATCTTCTTCTGAGAAGTGTCTTTTCAGTTCCTTGGCCCATTTATTGATTGGGTTATTTGTTTTTTTGGTGTTTAAGATTTTTGAGTTCTTTGTGTATTCAAGAGATTAGTGCTCTGTGTATGTGGTAAAAATTTGTTCCCAATTAGTAGGCTCTCTATTCACCTCACTGATTGTTTCTTTTGCTGAGAGGAAGCTTTTTAGTTTGAATCTATCCCATTTATTGATTTTTGATATTAATTCTTGCACTGCAGGAGTCTTATTAAGGAAGTTGGGGCCTAATTCGATATGTTAGAGATTAGAGCTTATTTTTCTTCTATTAGGTGTAGTGTCCCTGGTCTAATTCCTAGATCCTTGATCCACTTTGAGTTGAGTTTTGTTCATGGTGAGAGATAGGGGTTTAATTTAATTTTGTTGCATATGGATTTCCAGTTTTCCCAGAACCACTTGTTGAAGAGGCCAATGTACATTTTTGGCGCCTTTGTCTAATATAAGATAACTGAAATTATATGCGCTAGTCTCTGTGTCCTCTATTCTGTACCATTGGTCTACCTGTCTATTTTGGTGCCAGTACCATGCTGTTTTTGTTACTGTTGCTCTGTAGTATAATTTAAGGTCTGGTATAGTGATGGCACCTGCGTGACTCTTCTTGCTAAGGATTGCTTTAGCTATTCTGGGTCTCTTATTTTTCCAGATGAATTTCATGATTGCTTTTTCTATTTCTATGAGGAATGTCATTGGGATTTTGATTGGAATTGCATTAAATCTGTATAGCGCTTTTGGTAGTATGGTCATTTTGACAATATTAATTCTGCCTATCTAAGAGCAAGATAGATCTTTCCATCTTCTAAGGTCTTCTGTAATTTCTTTCTTTAGTGTTTTGTAGTTTTCATTATAGATGTCTTTCACGTCTTTGGTTAAGTTGATTCCTGAAGGAGTCCCAATCAGGGAGATGGCTATTGCGGTTAGCTGGAAGCCATAAGTTCCACCTGATAATAATCATACATTAAGTATGCACGTGACGCACCTGTAAATGCACGTGACGCACCCGTAAATGCATGTGATGCACCCGCAAAGCTAAATGTATATAACCGGGTGAGAGCGGTCAGAAGCGGCATTCGTTCAGTCAGTTGTTCAGTCGCTCAGTCAGTCGGAAGAAGAGTTTGGGTCGGAGAAGAAGAAAAGAGTCAGAGCGGCCAGAATGTAGTCAGAAGAAGAAATAAATGAGACAGAGACTAAGAAAGAAATGAGAAAAGAGTTTAGTAAAAGGAAAAGAGTTTAGCTAAGAAAAGAAGAAGAGATAAAGAGAAAGACAGAGACTAAGAATAATAGATTCCTGCCACCGAATCTCCTCCCGCGGTATTGTGGCTGTATGTCAGGCAGCTACAGATTCCCAATTTTTTTTTTTTAATGCTATTGTAAATGGGGTAGTTTTCCTCATTTCCCTTTCAGAGGATTTGTCATTGATATATAGAAATGCCTTAGATTTATGGGTGTTGATTTTGTATCCTGCTATTTTGCTGAATTCATTTATGAGTTCTAGAAGTTTTCTGGTGGAATTTTTTGGGTCTTCTAGGTATAAAATCATATCGTCAGTGAATAGTGATAATTTGAGTTCTACTTTACCTATCTGTATCCCTTTAATTTCTACCTTCTGTCTTATTTCTCTGGTCAGCATTTCCAGTACTATGTTAAATAGAAGTAGTGAAAGAGGGCATCCCTGTCTTGTTCCAGTTTTTAGAGGGAACGCTTTCAATTTTTCTCCATTTAGAATGATGTTGGCCTGGGGCTTAACATAGATAGCTTTTATGATGTTGAGATATGCTCCTGTTATCCCTATTTTTTCTAGTGTTTTGAACATGAAGGGGTGCTGTATTTTGTTGAATGCTTTTTCTGCATCTATTGAGATGATCATATGGTTCTTATCTTTAGGTCTATTGATGTGATAAATTACATTTATTGATTTCCGTATGTTGAACCATCCTTGCATCCCTGGAATGAACCCCACTTGATCGTGGTGCACTATCTTTTTGATATGGTTTTGTATGCGATTTGCCAGAATTTTATTGAGAATTTTTGCATCTATGTTCATTAGAGATATTGGTCTGAAGTTTTCTTTCTTTGATGTATCCTTGCCTGGTTTTGGGATAAGGGTGATATTGGCCTCATAGAATGAGTTTGGAAGTGCTCCCTCTTTTTCTATTTCATGAAGTAAATTGAAGAGTATTGGTATTAGATCTTCTTTGAAGGTCTTGTAGAACTCAGCTGTGTATCCATCTGGTCCTGGGCTTTTCTGGGTTGGTAAGCTTCTGATGGCATCTTCTATTTTATCGCTTGAAATTGGTTTATTTAAGTTGTGTATATCATCCTGTTCAATTTGGGCAAATCATACGACTCTAGAAATTTGTCAATGCCTTCGATATTTTGTATTTTATTGGAGTACAAGTTTTCAAAATAATTTCTAATTGTCTCTTGTATTTCCGTAGTGTCTGTTGTGATATTTCCTTTTTCATCGCGTATGTTAATAATGTGAGTTTTCTCTTTGTTAGTCCGGATAAGGGTCTGTCGATTTTATGTATTTTTTTCAAAGAACCAACTTTTCGTTTTGTCAATTTTTTCAATTGTGTCTTTTGTTTCAATTTCATCAATTTCAGCTCTGATTTTAATTATTTTCTGTCTTCTACCACTTTTGGTGTTGGATTGTTCTTCTTTTTCTAGAGCTTTGAGATGAACTGTTAAGTCATTTATTTGTTGACATTTTCTTCTTTTGAGGAATGAACTCAGTGCAATGAACTTTCCTCTTAGAATTGCCTTTATAGTGTCCCAGAGATTTCGATATATTATGTCTGTGTTCTCATTCACCTCTAAGAATTTTTTATTCTCCTCTTTGGTGTCATCTGCAACCCATTGTTCATTCAGTAGCATATTATTTAGTTTCCAGGTGTTGGAGTAGCTTTTATTTCTTATTTTATTATTGATTTCCAATTTCATTCCATTATGGTCTGATGGAATGTAGGGTAGTATCTCTGTTTTTATGTTTGCTAAGAGTTGTTTTGTGGCATAGTATATGGTCTGTTTTAGAGAAGGATCCATGTGCTGCTGAGAAGAAAGTATATTTACTCGTTGAAGGATGAAATATTCTATATAAGTCAGTTAAGTCTAAGTTGTTTATTGTATTTTTGAGTTCTATAGTTTCTTTCTTTTTTTAATATTTATTTATTTGCTTCAGTTGTGCACAATGCATTTGTCTTTACGTGGTGCTGAGGATTGAACCCGGGTCGCGCACATGCTAGGCGAGCGCTCCACCGCTGAGCCACAACCCCAGGCCCTAGTTCTATAGTTTCTTTGTTCAGCTTTTGTTTGGAAGACCTATCCAGTGGTGAAAGGGGTGTGTTAAAGTCTCCCAAGATTTATTGTGTTGTGGTCAATTTCACTTTTGAACTTGAGAAGAGTTTGTTTGATGAACATGGATGCTCCATTGTTTGGGGTATATATATTTATAATGGTTAAGTCTTGTTGGTATATGGTTCCCTTAAGCAGTATGTAGTATCCTTCTTTATCCCTTTTAATTGACTTTAGCTTGAATTCTACTTTATTTGATATGAGGATGGAAACCCCTGCTTGTTTCCTCAGTCCATGTGAGTGGTAGGATTTCTCCCACCCTTTTACCTTCAGCCTGTTGTTGTCTTTTCCTATGAGATGTGTCTCTTGGAAGCAGCATATTGTTGGGCAGCTTTTTTTTTTCTTTTATTCAATCTGCTAGTGTATGTCTGTTGATTGGTGAGTTTAGGCCATTAACATTCAGAGTTATTATTGAGACATGATTTGTACTCCCAGCCATTTTTGTTTATTCTTGGTATTTACCTTGACATGGTTTCTCCTTTGATTAGTTTTTTCTTTAGTGTAATATGTCCCTCTGCTGATTTTTATCATTGTTTTTCATTTCTTCTTGTGGAATATTTTGCCAAGGATGTTCTGTAGTGCTGGCTTTCTAGTTGTAAATTCTTCTAACTTTTGTTTATCATGGAAGGTTTTAATTTCATCCTCAAATCTAAAGCTTAATTTTGCTGGATATGAGATTCTTAGTTGGCATCCCTTTTCTTTCAGAGCTTGGTATATGTTGTTTCGTGATCTCCTGGCTTTGAGTGTCTGAGTTGAAAAATCTGCCATGATATGAATTGGTCTCCCCCTATATGTGATCTGATTCCTCTTTCTTGCGGCCTTTAACATTCTATCCTTATTCTGTATGCTAGGCATTTTCATTATGATGTGTCTTGGTGTAGATCTGTTGTAATTTTGTACATTTGGTGTCCTATAAGCCTCTTGTATTTGGTTTTCCAATTTCTTCTTCATGCTTGGGAAATTTTCTGATATTATCTTAATGAAGAGATTGTGCATTCCTTTGGTTTGAAACTCTGTGCCTTCCTCTATCCCAATTACTGTTAGATTTGGTCTTTTGCTGCTGTCCCATGCTTCTTGGATGTTCTGTTCATGGTTTCTTATTATCTTCACTGTGTGGTCAACTTTATTTTCAAGATTATATACTTTGTCTTCATTATCTGAAGTTCTTCTAGTTGATCTAGTCTGTTGTTGTTGTGTTTTTTATTTGGTTAATTTTTTCCTTTATTTCAAGGATTTCTGACTGTTGTTTTTTTTTTTTTTTTTTTTTTTTTTCCCAGAGTTTCTATCTCTTTTTTTAAGTAATCTTTTGCTACCTGTATTTGCTCTCTTATATCTTTGTTGTAGTCATCAATTTTTGCCTGTATTTGCTCATTTAGGTAATTCTTTAATTCACAGATCATTTTAATTATGAACCTTCTGAACTCCTTCTCTGACATTTCATCAACTTTGCTGAGCATGGGTTCTTTTATTGTAGTATCCTGGTTTGTTTAGGGTACTTTTCCTCCCTTGATTTTTTCATGTTGTCTGTTTGCCTTCCTTTCTTTCAGTGTGGATCTGAGATATTACAGTTTCTAGCCTATATTCTTGTAATATCCTTGCAGGTTGTCTGTGCCTCACCTTATTGTTGGTCTTTCAGACATTGCAGGTGTCCCTTGATGTATGCTACTGCAACTAAAGTTGGTGTCGGCAGTAGTGGAGGTAACTCGAGATAACAGTGAAGGTGCCCCAAGATGGATGCAAAGTCTTCCAGAGATTGGGCTAGAAGGGTGGGCCTTACAATGTCTTTGGGATGCCTGCTCTAAGATGTGGCTGCTTTTAGGCCCTGTCTGTTGTCCAAAGGTCGGGGCTACTGCATGGGGAAGGCTATGGCTTTTCTGCAGTGTCTCAAGATGCAAGTTAGGCTTATGCTCCCAGGTGTGGGTGGGGTAGTAGATGCTGGACCTGCCCTGGAGCTGCGTCCCACCCAGGTTGGTGTGTTCCAAACTGGTTGAATCTGAGCTCCTGTGGTGGTCTGCTGGTTGGAAGAGGCAGTCCTCTGAGAGGAGGTCAGTGAAGCTGTCCTAGGCTTGCCTGAGCTGCGCTGGTATTGGCTGGGCTGACTTGGGCCCGCCTGCACTCAGGCGGAGGTTTGTGAGACTGACCTGAGCCTGGCCCCTCTCAAGCAGAGGTCAGTGGGACTGACCAGGGCCTGGCCAGGGCCTGGCCATACTCAAGTGTAGGTCCTCAGGGCTGGGGCTGTCCTTGTCTCACCTGCACTCAAGTGGAGTTGGGCGGGGCTGTTCTTGCTCCTCTTGAGCTTGGGCAGAGGTCTGTTGGACTGGCCTAAGGCTGGCCCACTAGGGCGGAAGTCAGTGGGGACTGACCTGGGCCTGGCCTCATAAGCACTTTAGAATCTTAAAGATGAGTCACCAGGTGACTGCAAAGTATCTTTGAAAATGAAGGATTGGTGAGCTTTATCCAAGTTTTAGCAACTTTTTCAGAGTCTTCAGTACAAAGCAAAGTACTTGGTCTTTTAAACAACACAGCTGAAGTCAAAGTGACTGAAGATGTGATGAAGCATATCAGCAATTTACTTCATAGCAAGGAATTAGCTGTGTGCTATTAGGTTGTAGTCTACGTGACAAACAGACCTGGTTATTCTTTGACCTGCAGAGTAGTGTTCTTTTCTAGGATATGCTTGCAATCATGCAGTATTGGCCAAGTTTAAGTTGTAAGAATGTTAATATTGGTGACCTACAGATCTTACAAGTCATTTTTCACACCCCTTGGCAACTTCTCTCAACCAACAGTTAAGTGCTGAGCACCATGGGCTATGTATCATGTCTGCAGGAAAAAACCCAAGCAAATACTTAAAAATGTTAGTTGAAGAAGAAAGATTGTAGCTTTTTTTTTTTTTTTTTTTTTTTTTTTTTGGTACCGGGGATTGAACTCAGGGGCACTCGACCACTGGGCCACATCACCAGCCCTTTTTTGTATTTTCTTTAGAGACAGGGTCTCACTGAGTTGCTAAGTGCCTCGCCATTGCTGAGGCTGGCTTTGAACTCGCAATCCTCCTGTCTCAGCCTCCCAAAGTGCTGGGATTACAGGCGTGCGCCACCGCGCGCCCGGCAGATTGTAGCTTTTGTATGGTATCCAGGAGCACAGTCAGGCAAACCCCCAAGCACAGCAGATTGCAATTTCCATTCTAGCGGACAGCAGGATCCATTTCATGAATTGTCAGAATCTCACTTTATGTTAAACACCCTTCTTAACCTGAGGGCTTGGACACACCCTTCTTAGCCTTGTGCTCTGTTCCTCAACATCAGGTCTTCTTCCCTGTCAGTAATTGAATATTGAAAACAGTTGTTGGAGTTTGTGTATTGGCTGTCTCATTGTCCTTTTCTGGTTGATTTTCTATAACTTACAGAAAGGCTATATTTGTAGGGTCACCATAATCCCTAATCACATCACAGTCATTTTGGGAAACCCCTTCAGCAGCAATTTGGAAAAAAATCAAATATGATGGACTTTGTGGGAAGACCTGGGAGCTTATGTTCGAATAGCTATGCCATTTATCTCTGCCCCTGTATAGTTTTTCCACTTTGGGAGTTTGTCAGGAAAACAGAATCTCTTTACTGGGAAGAAGAAGGATAGATCTACAGGAAGACTTGGAATTTATGTTAAAATTTCTCAGTTATTATTCCTGGTATGTGAAGCGACCAGAAAAGAAACACATGAACAAAAGATGAGAAATAATATATTTTAAAATGTTCTTTGACCAGGTACAGTGACACCCACCTGTAAATCCAGCTATTTGGGAGACCAAGAAAGGAGGATCACAAGTTCAAAGCTAACCTGGACAACTTAATGAGACATTTTTTCAGAATTTAAAAAAAAAGGCTGGCGATATAGCCCACTGGTAGAGCAAGCACTCCTGGGTTCAATCCTTAGTATCTGGGGGTGCAGAGGATGTTTTCTAGAAAATAGAACCTCTTTTGCAGGAGGGAGAAAATATTTTTTCTTTTATTTCCCCAGATACCTGAGTACTTTCCATTTGAGCGGTAGAGGGAAGAGAAAAAAAAAAAAAAAAAAATATATATATATATATATATATATATGTGTATATATATATTGTTTTTAGTATTTTCTTTTTCATTTTTCCCCTGCACCTTGACAAATTAGACCAAGTGTGTATCAATCTGCATACTTGGGTGCATGTGGGACATGTGGGTTTGGGGCCTGAAAATGAGAGTGGTTAGAAGAAATATTATATGGGAATTATAAATCTCAGTCCTCTAAAATTTAATTTGGTACAATTATGACTAAAACTGGGAGGAAGAGGAAGGACCGGAAAGACTGCTGTACATTTTTGTGAGTGCTTTTATCTAGCATGAAGACAAAAAGGGATGGCTTTTCTGAGATCCAGCTTCAATTACAACAGCATAAACCCTTTTATCAGAAGCTTTGTTTGTGTTATCTGCATTGTATTCTAGAAATAAAGTATGAATTCCTTCCTTGCCTAAAACAGTTTAAAAATAAAAAATAAGATTGCATTTTTCAGTATGTTGTGGGTATTATGCCTTGGGGTCAGTTTTAGTACAGTGGTATGGTTGAAATGAAATGAAATTATAGTTTCAGTAGACCTTTATACTCTTACATTTTAAGTAAGATGGTTTTCTTTTTCATTTCTGAGTTTACGTGGATGAACCATATTTTAAAACTTAGTGAACAACTATACTTTCTGAAGGGCAGGAACCACACCGGGACCGCCTTGTAGAAAAAGGGGGGTTTATTAAGGGAAGGGGAGAAAGGGGGGGGAAGGGAAAAGGGAAAGGGGAACGGGGCAGGGGAGAGCTGGTGAGAAGATGACAGTGAAAAGAAAAGAGAGAGAGTTCTGGACAAACCTGGGCTTAAGTACAGAGGGGTGGGAGCGTGACTTGTATGGTCCGGATTGGCTCAGAAAGGGAGAGCCCGCCCTGAGTTGAATTCCCGAGAGAGGCGAGTATTCCCAGGATCAGGAAGGGCGGGGACCTGGAGCCCACCAAAGGTGAATTCTCCTGAGAGATGGGCACTTCCGGGAAGGCGCCTGGGGGTATGGCCTGCCAGCCTGAATCTTATCCAACACTTTCCATTTTGGGAGAAAGTGAGACTAAAACAGTGAAAAAGGTTATAAGAATGACTTTGATTTTGAGAATGAGATTTTTCTTTCTTAGGGTTTTTACTGAAGATGTATTTTACAGTTTTACAGTAAAGGGTACAAATCATAAGGACCTATCTTCTTGAATTTTCACAAAGCTTTAGCTATAAAATGGCTACACTGATAAATAAAATATTATAATTTCTGAGAGCACCCATTTATGCTCCCTCCTAATCATTGTTCCCCAAGTAATAACTACTATCCTGATTTCTATTCCCATAGATTAATTTCATTTGTTTCTTGATTCTGAGTAAATGAAATAATAATTATGTCTTGATTTTTTTAAAATGTGTCATTGTAAAATTTATTCATGTTCTTCACATTAAAGAAAAAATTTTCTAAATTGTTAAATAGCAGTGGCAAAGAGCAGTCTATGGTAAGATCCTCTTGGAGTGGCCAGATTATTTTCATAATAATGCCAAGATTATTTATTACTTCTCTCACATGTATGCGTGGAGTTTTCCAAAGGCACCACCTGAAGACTAATGATGGAGTATCTATGTATTATGTTCTTTTAGTTTTAATTTCTAAAAGTAAATGTTGATAGAGATAATTCACAAAAACTAAAGCTAACAGATAAAGTGACTGACTTCAGTATGTTTTTAAGTATGAAGGATTCTTCTTCTTTTTTTTTTTTTTTGAGTCCATCCTCCACCTCCTGAAACTTAAAAAAATAATATTTTTTTTAGTTGTAGATTGGCATAATTTTTTTGTTTTATTTATTTTTATGTGGTGCTGAGGATTGAACCCAGTGCCTCACAAGCACTGTGCCACTGAGCTACACCCCAGCCCCAAGTAAAAAGGATTCTTGAGACTAGAAAGTTTGAGAACCATTACTTTAGAGTATTCCATTGTGTGATTATGCTACAATTTATTTGCCTATTCCATTGTTGATAGTATTTGAATTGGTTCTAGTTGGCACTATTATGAATAGAGCAGTGAATGTTCTTGTACAGGTCTCTGGAGTGAAGGAGCCCTAATTAGGAAGGGCTGTTGTAGCTAGCTGGAAGCCATAAGTTCCACCTGATATGTATGTGACACACCTGTAGGCACCCGCAAACCTGAAGGTATATAACCGGGTGAAAGTGGTCCGAGTTAGGAGAACGGAGAATTCAGTCAGCCGGGCAGTCACTCGGTCGGTCAGAAGAATCAGAGCGGCCAGAACGTAGGGCAGAGCGGTTACAGAAGAGAAACCAGATAGAAGAAGTAACCTAATTAGGAAGGGCTGTTGTAGCTAGCTGGAAGCCATAAGTTCCACCTGATATGTATGTGACACACCTGTAGGCACCCGCAAACCTGAAGGTATATAACCGGGTGAAAGTGGTCCGAGTTAGGAGAACGGAGAATTCAGTCAGCCGGGCAGTCACTCGGTCGGTCAGAAGAATCAGAGCGGCCAGAACGTAGGCAGAGCGGTTACAGAAGAGAAACCAGATAGAAGAAGTAATGACTGGCCAGAGTTAGGCCGAGGCTCCAGAGGACTGGTCAGAGTAAGGCCGAGGCTCCCGAGGAAGACAGAAGACAGAAGACAGAAGAAGGAAGAAAGAAGAGAGAAGAAAGAAGCTCTAGTCTTTCTCTAAGCTAAGCTCTATCTTTCTTTAAGCTACTCTAAGCTACTCTACTCTAAGCTAAGAAGAAAAATCTTTCTTTCCCTCTCTAAGCTCTAAGAAAGTAGAAGTAAAAGTAGTAAAAGCTTAACTCTGCCTCCGAGAGTTTTTCTTCCCGGGTTTCGGTACCAGGCAGCTTACAAATGGTGGTCCGTCCGGGGCTCGGCAGGCAGAGAAGAAAAGCTAAGAAATAAGAGCAACGAAAAAGCATAGCCTCAGACTCAGTTGAGACCAGCAAAAAGAGTAGAAACAAGTAGCATAGCCTCTGACTCAGTTGAAGCCAGTTAAGAATTAAGCTGAAGCAGAGTAGCTGGCCAAAAGCTGAAGCAGAGTAAAGCCGAAGCAGAGTAGCCAGCGAAAAGCCGAAGCGAGCCGGCCAAAAGAAAGCCGAAGCAGAGTAGCCGGCCAAAAGCCATAAAAAATAAAGAAGCCAGAAAAGCTATACAGAGAAAAAGCCTTGAGCTTTAGCAAAAAGCCATAAAGAAAAAAGCCATGAGCTTAAAAGAAAATAGAAAGCCATTGAGCTTTGGCAAAAAAGCCATAAAAATAAAAAAGAAAGTCAAAGCCGCTTATGCAGTTGTGCTTAACTAAGTGCGTTAGCTGCTCCTCAGCAGTAGGCTTCCTTAAAGCCACAGCACCTTCTCAAAAAGGGCTCAAATATCCACCCTTTCAAAAATAAAAGGTGAAAAGCTAGGTAGGGACAAGAAAATAAAAGAAAATAGAGAAAATAAAATAGAGAAAATAGAATTAAAGCACCTTTTTAAACTAAAGGGAAGGAATATGAAGGAGCCCTAATTAGGAAGGGCTGTTGTAGCTAGCTGGAAGCCATAAGTTCCACCTGATATGTATGTGACGCACCTGTAGGCACCCGCAAACCTGAAGGTATATAACCGGGTGAAAGTGGTCCGAGTTAGGAGAACGGAGAATTCAGTCAGCCGGGCAGTCACTCGGTCGGTCAGAAGAATCAGAGCGGCCAGAACGTAGGCAGAGCGGTTACAGAAGAGAAACCAGATAGAAGAAGTAATGACTGGCCAGAGTTAGGCCGAGGCTCCAGAGGACTGGTCAGAGTAAGGCCGAGGCTCCCGAGGAAGACAGAAGACAGAAGACAGAAGAAGGAAGAAAGAAGAGAGAAGAAAGAAGCTCTAGTCTTTCTCTAAGCTAAGCTCTATCTTTCTTTAAGCTACTCTAAGCTACTCTACTCTAAGCTAAGAAGAAAAATCTTTCTTTCCCTCTCTAAGCTCTAAGAAAGTAGAAGTAAAAGTAGTAAAAGCTTAACTCTGCCTCCGAGAGTTTTTCTTCCCGGGTTTCGGTACCAGGCAGCTTACACTGGAGTACTCATGGACACATTTTGTTGAGTATTTTAGGGCAAAATTACTGGATCATACGGTTTTTATATGTTTAGTTTTCCAAAGTAGTTGTATTATTTTACATTCCTATCAACATTTATGGAGTTCCTGGTTACTTTACATCCAAATAAGGCATTTTTAATTATGGGAAAAAGTGGAAGAAAATTGTTTAAATTTATGCCAGTTTGTTTTTATAAGACATTATATGGTGGCATAATAGAGGGAGTAATCGTATGTTCAGTGGCTTTACTTTTTTTTTTTTTTTTTTTTAGTGGCTTTACTTATAACTAATTAGTTCACTCTCACTCATGCATCATACTAACTCAGAGTTATTGAGCCAATAACTCAGTCCAAGATATCTAACATTGAGCTTCATTATTAGTTAAATGGTGTGATTATAATATGTACTCCATGGGGTTTATTGTGAGGATTAAATTGGATACTAGTGAAAAGCTCTGAATATTGGCCCCTGTAGCATAATGCTTAAAAGGAAAAAAAAAGGTCTCAGAAGACTGTAGTCAGTGAAAGAGAAAAGAAAGCACCAGTGAATTGTTTTTTTTCTTCTTTGGGTATCATATTTGGTCTCTGGGTATCGTATTTGGAGGCGTATGATATGTATCTGTTCCTCATCAGTGATATTAATTATGATGACCCATCAAGGTGTTGCTCAATTTCTCAATTCTATAATTTGGAGTTTTTCTCTCTTGCATCTAATAAATGGTTTGTGAAGAGACACTTGAGGATTGTATAGACATTCTCATTCTCATCAAAGTTTTCCTTTGATCAATTTTGCCTGGTACCTGATTTCAAAGAACCCCTTCCTCCCTCCCTCCCTCCCTCCTTCCTTCCTTCCTTCCTTCCTTCCTTCCTTCCTTCCTTCCTTCCTTCCTTCCTTTTTCTTAATGGTACTGAGAATAGAACCCAGGACCTTGTGCATACTAGATAAGCACTCTGCCACTGAGCTACATTCCTATCCCTTTTTAAAATTTTATTTTGAGATGGGGTCTTGCTAAGTTGTTTAGGCTGGCCTTGTGCTTGTGACTTCCTGCCTCAGCCTTGCAAGTGCTTAGGATTACAGAGAGGCACCACTGCACCTGGCTAATGCACCTCCTTTCTTTATGGCATAACAAGATGTTCCTAGTTCCTTTTAGTAGAGAACAAGATCAGATGCTGAATATGTAGAATAGTAGAATGTCTTTGCTTCTTTCAGTACATAGAACTAGCACATATCCACATCAACATGAAACTGTCTATATTTTGGAAAATATGAGCTTATGCCAGTATTTCTAATTGTAGTTGAACCTTACTGGTTCTATTGTGCCTTTTCCACTTTCATATCTTTGTATCTTCTAACACAGTGCAAACCTTTGCTAATTTGCTTAATCTGATAATGCATTTAAAAATTTAGGAATTGCATTGTCCATTGTATTGCAATAAACAGACCTACAAAAGGTGTTCAGAATTTATTTACCTCTCCCCACGCTGCTCAAGACTGAAATTCTGTGTTTTGGTCAAACTCTGCATTCATAAGTTACTCTGTCCTTCCTGCTAGCCTTCCTTCCATATGAATATAGTTTTCATTTGAAAGAGAATTAGTTCATTTGGCTCACTTCGCTTTTAGTTTTCAGTTTTTCCTATTCTTCATTCTTACTGGTTTAATTTTTGAATATCTATGATATTAACATGCCTTTATAAGGCATAACTATACAAAAATTATACTTAGAAGTCTCACTTTGTCATAGTTTTGTGCTGTTATAACAAATAAGGCAATTTATAAGGAACAGAAATTTAGCCTACAGTTCTAGAGACTAGGAAATTCAAAATCAAAGAGCTGTATCAAGTGAGGAACTTCTGACGCATCATTTCCTAGTAGAAAGCAGAACGGAAAGAGAATATATATGCATGTAAGAGGGAAGAGGGAAGAGGACTGAACTCGTCTTTTTATGAGGAATGTACTCCAGCGATAACAACATTAATCCATATGTGAGGGCTTAGTACTTGTGGCCTAACCGTGTTTTGAAGGTTCCACCTTTCAATCCTGTTAGATTGGAGATTCAGTTTCCAGCATGTGAGTTTTGGGGTATACATCAAAGTATAGGATGTTCATTTTGTTTTTTCCATTCTGTTCTTCCTCCCTTGGTAGGTAACCAATTTTATTTTTTCCTGGTTTTTCCTTCTTATATTTCCTTATGTAATAATAGATATATTCTTTTATATTTTTCTTGTCCCATAAACAAAAATAAAATAAACATATATTCCCTTTTTTTTTTTTTTTTCTTTTTTCTGTATGATACTGGGGATTGAAATAGGGACTCATATTGCTAGGCAAGTGCTCTACCACAGAGCTACATTGCCCCTTTTCAAAGTTTTGAGACGAGGTCTCATTAAATTACTCAGGCTGGCTTTGAATTTATAATCCTTCTGCCTCAGCCTCTTAAATAGCTGATAGGTGTGCACCACTATATCCAGCTATATATGGCTATTTTTATTTTGTTCTTTTCCTTTGATAACTACCTGTCAGTTTATAGATATCCTAATACTTTTTACACCTGTGTATACTCCGTTGTGGCTATGTATCATGGTTTTTCAATGAATAATCTGTGTGTAGCATGATTTTTAAGGAAGCATTTAAAAACTGTTGAAAATGATTAGGAAATTGAACAAAATGCAAATGTGATTATTAGTGCATTCTTTTATTACATAATCAAATAAACTGTAAAATTTTAAAATTCTGTGGCTGAGTAAAGAGGATTTTTATTATAAATCACTAGCAGAGGTGGGACTGCAAATTGGTGCAGCCAATATGGAAAGCAGTATGGAGATTCCTTGGAAAACTGGGGAATGGAACCACCTTATGACCCAGCTGTCACACTCCTCTGTCTATACCCAAAGGACTTAAAAACAGCATACTACAGGGATACAGCCACATCAATGTTTATTGCAGCACAATTCACAATAGCTAAACTGTGGAACAAACCTAGCCTTCGGTAGATGAATGGATAAAGAAAATGTGGTATATGTACACACTGGAATATTATTCAGCAATAAAGGAGAATAAAATCATGGGATTTGCAGGTAAATGGATGGAGCTAGAGAATATAATGCTAAGTGAAGTTAGCCAATCCCAAAAAGCCAAATGCTGAATGTTTTCACTGATACAAGGATGCTGATTCATAATGGGGTTGGCAGGGGGAGCATGGGAGGATTAAACAAACTCTAGATAGGGCAAAGGGGTGGGAGGGGAAGGGAGGGGCATGAGGGTGGAAAGGACAGTGGAATGAGATAGACATCATTACCATAAGTACATGTATGAAGATACGAATGGTGTGACTATACTTTGTGTACAACCAGAGATATGAAAAATTGTGTCCTATACTTGTAATATGAATTGTATTGCATTCTGCTGTCACATATAGCAAATTAGAATGAAAAAATCATTAACATAATATCAGCTCATGAAGTGTGGAGTACAGTTGCTTATATCATCTATTTTTTTGTCACCTAGTAGTTTGTTGACATCCATTAGTTATAATAGACAAGAAAGTGAGGGTTGAATGAAGAAAAAGTATTTATTTCAATCTTTCATAATCCACATGAAGATCAATAATTTCATTTAAAAATTTTATCAAAGCTAGAAATAGACAGCTTTGCAACTTCTAATACTGTCACTGAGAAGTCTTATGACAACATTGATAGTGTAAAGTAGCTGCAGCAAAAGAGCCAGAGCAATTCAAAACCATATAAATCTTTGAACTATGAAGTGTTAATTGTGTTATGAGTTTACCCCTCCCCTGTATAGGATCAAGTGTTTATTTCTGGGACACCTTTCTATTACACTCTGCAAATGTAATACTTGCATTTAACAGTTACTTTAAGCTACTTTAAGATTAACAGACAATGTGGGAAGATTTGGAGACACCTTTAACAAAAATATTTGCAATGTATTATCTGAATTTAGATAAAAGAATTTTAGGTATAGTGAAAAAAAGGTGAAGTTAAAATATATGGTTTTTATCCAGTTAATAGAAACTGCAAACTTTAAAAGGGAGCAATTCTAGCCGGGCGTGGTGGCGCACGCCTGTAATCCCAGCACTTTGGGAGGCTGAGGCAGGAGAATCGCGAGTTCAAAGCCAGCCTCAGCAATGGCGAGGCACTTAGCAACTCAGTGAGACCCTGTCTCTAATAAAAACACAAAAAAGGGCTGGGGATGTGGCCCAGTGGTCGAGTGCCCCTGAGTTCAATCCCCAGTACCACAAAAAAAAAAAAAAAAAAAAAGGGAGCAATTCTAAATTGTGACCATCCAAATTTTAAACAGTATTTTGAGAAGCCATGACAATCAGTATTTAACATTTATTTAATATTTAGTATTTAACATCAAGGAAGAAATCGGTTTTGGTACATTTTGAGCATAATGAATATAAAACAATTCATTTATGTTCAGAATTTATTCTTGTTAACGGACTTGTGACAAACTTTATGATCCTATTGTGAATATTTATATAGGAAATCTGAAATTACACAAATTTGGGGGGCAGAGTTGTGTCTCAGTGGTAGAGCAATTGCCTAGCATATGTGAGGCACTGGGTACCATCCTCAGCACTACATAAAATAAATAAAATAATAGCATTTTGTCCATCTACAACTAAAATTTTTTTTTCAAATGTGGGGGGAAAAAAGAGATTAGGGATCTTCAGTATACACTGGAGGGAAGTAACCAGTTTATTTTGGCCTTGATTTTTTTTTCTCTTTGTAATATGAAGATACTTATTTGTATGTTCTCTCAAGTCCCTTTTCTAACATTTTTGATAGCTTATAAGAGCCATTTTGAGAGTAATGAAGGAGATAAATGATATAAAAAATGTAACACTTAGGGCTGGGGCTATAGCTCAGTGGTAGAGCGCATTCCTAGCAGGTGTGAGGCCCTGGGTTCAATATTGTGTCCATCTACAACAACAACAACAAAAAATTTAAAAAGTAACTTTTAAAATATTAACATGTATGTGCAAGAGTGATGAGAAAGTAAGCAATTGCTAAAACATTAAGAATTTAGATGGAAAACAGTTTGTGATGGATGTTTTATTGTCACCATGTTATTCTGTGAGCCTGCCTATAATATGTGAATCTTAGGAGGACAGTTGTGTCCTCAATGGAAGAAATTCCTGTGATCAAAGAAGGGAAAGAAAAGGACACAAGAAGAATTCTAGTTGAAAGAGTTTTGCTAATTATTGTAAAATTCAAATACTCGCCAACAAACTTGAACTGTGTACCCTTTTGTTGGTTTGTTTGTGGTGGTTGCTTTTGTGAAATTAAATACTTCACTTATTCCAGGGTATTTATAAAACACTAGATGTGTTCTAGAGTTTTCCCTTAGAATTTGGAGCTAGAGCAGAGAACAAGATAAACTTGAATCCTACCTAAATGGACATTTACAAATCATGGTATATGCTATAAAGAAAAATAAACAAACTTGAATATTGAAAAGAAGCCAGCTAGACAAAGACCAGGGAGATAAAAGTCAAGTAAAGCACCTTGAGATGGCAAAAAGGACAGAAGGAAGGGTAGTGTAGAGACTGGAACCAATTGAGAGAAGGAAAGAACAGCCTGGAGATGGATTTGTAGGAGAATAATTTAGGGTATTGACTCTGATAAGAAGTTTGGATTTTATTCCAGTTGCAGTGGGAAACTGTTCAAGGCATTTAACCAGGGAAAATTACTTAAATAAACATTTAAAGAAATCACTCTGGGCCTGGATCTGTAGCTCAGTGGTACAGCACCTGCCTTGCACATGTGAGGCACTGGGTTCAATCCTCAGCACCATATAAAAACAAATAAATATATTGTCAACTAAAAAAAAAAAAAGAAATCACTCTATGAAAATGAAATAGAGGGGAACAAGAATAGAAGCAGGCAATTAATAGTAATGCTGGAGAAAGATGATGGTGGCTTAGACAAGACTGATAACATTCATTGGAGATAAGAGAAGTGGAACCATTTGTGTACATTTTGCAGATAGGGCTGACAGGATTTGCTGTTGGACTATACAAAGAAAAAAAGGAAATAATTCCAAATAAAGGTTTGTTTGTTTTCCCCCAAAGAAACCATTTAAAATTGGTCTTATTAAAACACAATACTTATCACCCATGTTCTACATGATAAATGTTTTCTTGACACTTTTATCATTTTTGTTTTATTTTATTTAGGCTTACGCATCTGGATGTGACATTGTAATACTGGGAAGTGATTTCGAAAGATTACAGATAATACCAGGAGCTAAACATGGAAATATTCAAGTGGGTTGTGTAGACTGTTCAATGCAACAAGGCAAGGTTTGTAATCTTGTGGTAATATGCAAACTTGTTTTGAATATGGTTTTTTTTTGTTAGGATAATCTCTGAAGTATGAATTTCCTGTTAATACTTGCCTTGTTTAAGGACAAGGTAATTGCAATTTTTTTTTTGGGGGGGGGGCTAAGAAGCACTTTAAAAAGTCTCAGACATTCTGTAATTATATAATTTTTAAAATATGGTATAATCTTTGATTTGAGAAATGTAATAATTACTACCTTTAGAATTGGTCTGAAACTTAAAGATCAGTTGGATTGAGGGAAATAAATGACAAATATTCAATTTGTGGGCTGGGGATATAGCTCAGTTGGTAGAGTGCTTGCCTTGTATTACTTAAGGCCCTGGGTTCAATCCCTAGCACCAGGAAAAAAAAATTCAATTTGTTTATAAATTTACAATTTTTTTTTTTTTTAAGAAAAAACATTTGGTAAAGTCATTCTTTGCTAGGAGGTAGTTATATCCTTATAACTTCTGGATAAACTTTGTGTTGAAAGGACGATTAACTCTACTAAAATCTGTAATATTAATTTCCAAGTATATAAGAAAAATGAAAAACTTTGCCTGGACTTCTTTTTGCATATGAAAAGTTGAAAAGAAAACCTTGAAAGTAAAATAGCAACAGCAAAAAACAAAAGAAACAGAGCATACAGTTCTTCTAGATCCGGTTAAATACAATTCTGTTGTAGTACCAATATGTGAGTCCTACTAGTAGGCAGCATATATATAAGCTTAAAAAAGCTCTATATGTCATAGATACATCCCTGTTTATAACTGGGTTGAACTTTGCCAATTCATTCCCTCCCTCTCTCCCATTGTTTAACTATTCCACTAGAATTTTTTTTTTTTTTTTGTCCTAGGATTTTATACATGCTTAGCATGCATTCTATCACCAAGCTGTGCTCTTAACCTCACTATATAACATTTCCTGTGAGGAATAAAAATTATCATATAAGAATTCATACCCCTCCCTTTAAAAAAAAAATCTACCCTAATTTCTGATAAATCTAGCAGTTTGTAAAGTTAGTATTGGGGACCTAAAGATAATCTTGGTAAAAGAAGTGTGTATTATTGTTGTAGTCTTCACCTGTTTGTTTTTATTATTATTCTTTTTGTTATGTGTGTCTCTTCACAAGTTTCTCTCATCTTTCTCTTGTTTAGGCATTTTATTATTTATTACTCTACTATAAATATGATCTTTGTTATAGAATGCTAAAAATCCTTGAGAAATTTTTTCATTCTCTTCATGCTTGATTGACTAGCTTTATAATTTTGTATTTTTTATTGTTATATAAAAACACATTGTTTATATTATCTAGACTCTGATAGAACTGGTTAATGTTGGAAATCTAGTTTAGTAATGTTCAATGAAAGCTACATTTTATGATGAACTAAACTACATGTTAGTCCACATTAGGATGAAGGAGATACTTGGTTTTATGATCATTCTAATAAAAGGCAGGAGCTAGGGGTCTAACTCAGAGGTAGAGTATGTGCACTAGACTCTGAGTTCAATCTGTAGCAGTCCCTAAATTTTTTGAAAAAGAATAACTTAAAAGACTAATAATACACAATGTTAATGTATTTGGGGACTAGGGTTGTGGCTCAGTGGTAGAGCGCTCACCTCTCATGTGAGGCACTGGGTTCAATCCTCAGCACCACGTAAAAATAAAGTAAAGGTGTTGTGTCCACCTACAACCAAAAAAAAAAAAATTTTTTTTTAATGTATTCAGGGAATTCAAAGGAATAAATCTAAGTTTATTTTTTAAAGTTGAATGTACACTGACAGAATCATGAACTTGAAGGATAGATATCCTTAAAAACAATTTTAAAATTATGTAAGATTCCGTATTTGGTAAGTATTACATTGATATGTTTTCTTCTGTAAGGAAAAGAATTAATATTGACTCTGTATTTTATGTATGCAAAGTGTTCTACAAATGTTACTTTAGTCCTCAAAATAGAACTATTAGGCCCATGTGGTGGCAAACACCTGTAATCCCAGCAGTTCGGGAGGCTGAGACGGAGGATCTCAAGTTCAAAGCCAGCCTCAGCAGAGTAACTCTCACTCAATTTGCCTCCAATTAAAAAAAAAAAAAAAAAAAAAAAGACCTTGTCTCTAAATAAAATATAGGAAAGGACTGGGGATGTGGCTCAGTGGTTAAGCAGCCCTAGGTTCAATCCCCAGTACTGGTAGAAAAAAAAAAAAAAAAAAATCTGTTAAGAAGACAGTTTCTCTATGTGTTTTTATAATATCTATAAATACTCAGGTTCGATTCCAACCCAGATGGGATGGTCTTCAAACCTGACATTCTCAAGTATTAATGAAATTGTGTGTATGGACATATTTAAAATTATATTATTCATTTCTTTTGCTCTTTTGATCCATAAATAAGTTAATATATCTATTTTTTTCTTTTGTCTTCCAAAAGATTGCCGCATCCTATGGAAACGTTATCTCCATTTTTGAACCAGTTAATCTACCGAAACAAAAGAAAAATTTGGTTAGTAATTTATCATTTTCCCTACAGGATTTGAAATGTCTTTAGTATTAAAAGTGTATAAAATCAGGGCAACCATCAAATAACCAGTATAAATTATACTCTATGATTTTGGGGGGAGGGCTTTTTTTTAAATTCTAATTTGTTATACATATTTGCAGAGTACAATTCATTTCATATTACATATAAAAAGCACAATTTTTCAAGTCACTGGTTTTACATAAAGTATTTTCACAATTGTGTCTTCATATGTGTATTTAGGGTAATGATGTCTAACTCATTATTATATATAACCATTATCCTATCCCCTTGCCCCCTTATACACTAAAATTTAAGATACATGTTAAATGCCCTTTTCTTTAAAGTATATTTAAATCTTTTTATTATAATATACTAAATTGTGCCGATGAATTGTCTTGAAATGCTTTACTTTTTCTTCTAATATTTTTTATTTTATAATATGTATTTTAAAAAGTCAATAACTTAAAGTTTGACAGTTAATATTATTGCTAGTATCAAACACCATTGTGTAGCCTTATGTGGGGCTTTATTGTTGGTTTAGATCTGCATTCATATGTATTCTCTTCTGAAAGTTGCACGTTTTATTTTCAGGTTCTTAACATACTTCTAGAACTTAGTTTCTTACTCTTATATCATGTATATATAATGTAATGTCAATGACTTTCTTTATAAGGAAGTGATATTCAGAAATAGTTAAGAAATCTGGTTAATCAGTAGTTAACAAATATTGATAATAGGGGCTGAGATTGTGGCACAGCGGTAGAGTGCTTGCCTAGCACGTGTGCGGCCCGGGTTCGATCCTCAGCACCACGTAAAAATAAATGCATTGTGTATAACTAAAGCAAATAAATAAATGTTTAAAAAATTATTGATAATAAATGGTAGATTTCATAGGTTCTTCAGTGCTCTTAAATATAACAGATGAACCACATTATTTTTCCTGTCTCCAGTGAAGATTAGTAATGTAAATCATATGAAAGAAGATAGGTATAGTGTAGTTGAAAGAACAGTGTGTTCAGATTCATAGGACTGGTTTCTATTTCTGCTGCTTCCTAGCTCTTTGAATCTAAGCAAGTCTGCTTAAGAAGTTTTTTGTTCAACTCTGAAATTGATTAATAACTTAGTCATTCTTTTTTTTTAAGTATTTTTTTAGTTGTAGAGGGATATAATAACTTTATTTTTTTATGTGGTTCTGAGGATTGAACCCAGTGCCTCACATTTGCTAGGCAAGCACTCCACCACTGAGCCACAGCCCTAGCCCTCATTCTTGATGTGATTATTGTAAGGATGACATATTAAAGACTGAGTAGAAATGTAAAGAATTAAAACATGTTTTATAGTAGAAATACCTTCAGATATCTTTTTGTTCATTTTCATGGCATTTTCACTTAACTCATTGTCTCACAAATTACCTCTAACCTACTTTGAACAGCTATTATTCTTTTCCTTCCTTTTTAAAAATAAGACAGTAGAAACTCAAAGAAAATAAGTGTGTTGACCAACAAAACAACTGTTGAGCCAGTTGGTGGCACATGTCTGTAATCCCAGATATTCATGAGACTTGAGACAGAAGGATTGCAAATTTGAAGACAGCCTTACCACTTTTAGTCTACCATAAAACACTGTTTAATTATTTTCATTTCTACATAGTCTTTAGTATGTCATCCTTAAAATAACCCCATCAAGAATGACTAGGTATATTTGTCTTTACCTAGCCAGCACTGCAGACTCCTCATGTCAGTAGTTGGTAATTAATATTTGTCTTGTTCTGAAGGTCGGAGGTCAAATGCCCACATTCACAGGTATAAATTCAGATCCTAAAAACAAGACATGTTCAAGTCTTCTGAAGTGTTTTATTAAAACCAGTATCTTTAATTGCTTGAGAGGAGAGGCAAATCAACTAACTGACCCTTTCCTATGTCAGCAGCATCATGACATTTTCTTTTGGTTAGGCCCAGGATCCAGTAATCATGTAAAATAATGGAACACAAATGAAAAAATGTTAACAGACTTGGCCATTCTGAAACCAGTTTATTTCTTGTTTCATAAAGTAATTCATAAATATTATGATTTGTATTATTCTTGTTAAAGTAAAATTACTAAAAGAAAAAAATATGAATGAATAAGCATTAGCAAGGGCCAGTAGCATATTCTTGTAATCGCAGTGGGCTCAGGAGGATGAGGCAGTAGGATCACAAATTCAAGGCCAGCCTTAGCAATTTAGCAAAGCCCTAAGCAACTTAGACCCTGATTCAAAATAAAAAGGGCTGGGTATGTAGCTCACTGGTAAAGTGCCCCTGGATTCAATCCCCAGTACCAAAAAACAAAATAAAGCAATCAAAAAAAGACTGAATAGGTATTAGTCAGTTTCAGAGTTGAATAAAAAACTTCTAAAGCTGACTTGCTTAGGTTCAAAATAGTTGTCTCAAAATAAAAAAAAAATTTTTTTAAGAAGTCTGGTGATAGAGCTTAGAGGCAGAATGTTCCTGGGTTCAATCCCCAGTACCACAATAAATAAATAAATGAATAAATACATTTTAAAAAACTACCTGTGTAGGTGTGATTACTTCTTTGTGTTAATGAAAAATATTTTCCCTGAGTTAATTGATAGCTATCTTTAAATTTGGAAGGAGTGTCCACACTTCTCTGATTTGTACGTATTTTTTAAAAATTTGTTTTAATTAGTTATACATGACAGTAGTGATTTCTATGTATGTATAGATTACCACTGAATCCAATATTAGAGGCTCTTATAACCTTATGAATTAGCAAATTAGCAGTTCTAAAAATAAATTTTGGAAGTTGTTTATCCTACCCAGAACAAAGTATTTCAGTAATGATATGTTGAATGTAAAAATCAGCTTAAAAACAATCAGTACTTTGTGTTAAGATGCCTATATTAATAAGAGTTGAACTATAAAATATTCAAGAAGAGCAGACTAGTTTATTTGTAGGCAGCACTGACTTTGCAAAGAAGGAAACAAAAACTTAAGAAGGAAAACTGGATCAAATGGAAAAATCACCATTTGATTGGAACATACATCAAGGCTATATATAATTTTAGAATATGGTTTCAGAGACTGTACATCCTCATAAAAAGATTATTCCATGTTCTCTGTACGTTCTGGAAAATCTTTTGAGGTACTGGTTCATCATGAGAGATATACTTCAGAAATGTTGGTAGACATGTACATAGATCCTGCCCTGGGAATTTTAACATCTGTAGGCAAGAAGCTCTTTCTATGTATATACATCTTGTTGTAGAGAAGGTTCTGAAGTTCAGGGTGATCAAAAGCCATTCTTATAATGTCAGTGCTTCATAAAAGTATATTCTGTGTACTGCCTCATATTCAAAATAACCCAGGGTGTTGGTTTAAAGTTCATGTTCCTGTGCCATAAACTGGACCCTTTGAGCCTAAATTTTTGGGCATGGTTCTTGGAAATTTGATCTTTTAATAAAAATCTTAGATTATTCTTTGTTGTCCTGAACTATTACATTGAGTATTTATGGATCCCAGTCTACTAGTGGGCAGTGAAATCAATTTAGTAGGCCAAAACTTGAATTTAAAAAGAAAATGAATTGAAAGGTCAAAATGCGTATCATATGTAGTAAGGGTAACCCCAGGTTTCATATGTACATCTGTGTGTATATGTGTGTGTGTGTGTGTGTTTGTTTGTATGTGCATTCTGGTTCATGGTACAACATGTATTTTCTTACTGATTTGTAGCCAAAAATAGTTTGAAGCATACTATTTTAAGAAATAGAAAGGCCTTGCCAAGTGTGGTGTTGTATGCCTGTAATCCCAGTGGCTCAGGAGGCTGAGGCAGGAGGATTGTGAGTTCAAAGCCAGCCTCAGCAACCTAGCGAGGCCCTAAACAACTTAGTGAGACCCTGTCTCAAAATTAAATATTAAAAAAAGTGAGGAGGTAGTTGGGGAAGTGGCTGAGTGGTTAAGCATCCCTACCTAGGTTAAATCAATCCCTGGTACCAAAAAAAAAAAAAAAAAAAAAATGACCTTCTGTTATATAGGAAGTTATTAAAGCAGTGCTATGTGTCTTCTCAGTTTTCCCATGTATCATCATGCTCTTGGATGGGGATGAAACATTAAGAGAAGAAAAGTTTAAATAGCAGAACCACAGATAAATATTTAAAATTAAACTTTTGCCCATAACTATAAAAATTATAGTTTGATCTGAGGTTAGTAAGATAGTTTATATAAGGTGACATGTGCTTATTGGTTGCTTATGCTAAAGAAATAATTTTGGGTATTCTCTCAGTAATTTCCACCATATGTTCTTTTATTCTGAATGAATTGAACACTTTGTTCTTAAAAATGACTGCATGTATTATAATAATAAGCCTGAATACACACATTTGATAGGAAAGATGCTTATCATAATTATCTAAATGACTTTTTTTTTTCCCCTAATTTTAGGAATATTATAGTCAGTGGCAGAAAAGTGGCCAATTTTTTCTGGACTCAATAGCACACAATATAACTTGGGATCCCACAGGTAAGAAAATAAGGAGGCTTAAATGAAATATTGCTTGCCTGTAATGTTGCTTTTATTATTATATATTTCATGTGAGATTATGGTGAATACTAAAGTAAGTTTAGCACTTTGTGCCCTTTTAGAGTTGTTACTGAAATGAAGATAAATATGCACTGTAATAAATTATAGGATATGATAAATACTGTAATACTCTTTGGTTTTGGAAAAAAAAAACATTTTTATCTGAGGAATCACGGTTTCATTGAAAGCTTTCTTACCTGATCGGATTTTAATAATGAGAGTAAGGTAGATGGAATAGGAAAAAGAAGAGGATTTTAAGATGAGACTATCGGGCATATGTTCAGTTACTTCTGCATTTAAAAATCATGCCAAAATTTACTGGCTTAAAGCATCAGTCATTTTATTGCCTATGATTTTGTGGGTCAGGAATTACTACAGGGTTCTATGGGAGTGGCTTATCTTTTGTTCCATGCAGTATCTGAAGTAGCTTGTCTTTGGCTGGAGTATCCAAGAAAGGCTTTATTGATAGATATGGGCCTTGGTGCTTGCTGTCTTCTGGAATACCTTTGTTTTTCATGTGGCCTGTTTCTTTTGTGTGGCTTCTCTAACAAGGTAGCCTAGATTTTACATGGTGGCTAGATTTAGAATGTGAGGACACAAGCTGCAAGGGTTCCTAAAGCCTGGGCTTGGAAGTCCCAGAATGTTACTCCTGCTACATTATATGGCCAAAGTAAATTACAGGTCCAGTCCATATTCAGGAGATGGGAGGAATAAAATCTGTCTCTTGATGAAAGGTGTGGGGGAGATCATGTTGCAAGGGCATGGACATAGGGAGACAGGAGTTTTGGAAATGGTTGTTACCATTCTACCACAGTGAGCAAAGCACAGAAAGAAAGCATAGAAATATTCTAGTATATATCAGCACTTCATTGGAGCTGAAGTGAGCCCCAGTGAATGATGATAAAACTATAGTCTGTGATGAAAGACCTTTAAAGTCATCCTGAGGAATTTGTATTTAATTAATTAATTTGTTTGTGCTTGTGTATGCACACACACATGTGCCTGTGCAGGGGATTGAGCCCTGGGCTTTATGCATGCTAAGCACATTCTGTACCTTTGAGCTACACACCCAGCCCTATTTCTTTTCGATGATGATGATGATGATTTTTTTTTTTTTTTTTTTTTGGTACCAGGGATTGAACTCAGGGGCACTCTACCACTGGGCCATATCCTCAGCCCTTTTTTGTATTTTATTAGAGATAGGGTCTCACTGAGTTGCTAAGTGCCTCGCCATTGCTGAGGCTGGCTTTGAACTCACCATCCTCCTGCCTCAGCCTCCCAAGTGCTGGATTTACAGGCATGCGCCCCCACGCCTGGCAGTGATGATGATTTTTGGAACAGGGTCTTGTTATTATTGCCAAGGCTAGGCTCAAGCTTTTAATCCTCACTCCAGCCTCAGCTTCCTGAGTAGCTGGCGTTACAGACCTGTGCCACCATGTCCAGCCTTAATTATTTTGTGCTCTGTATTAATTTTTTTTTTTTTTTTTGAGGGTAGGGGTCACACTGTGTTGACCAGGCTGGGCTGGAGCTCCTTTTGTGTATTATCTCAGTGGAGGGAGATGTACAGGCCTCATTAAGCCCATCAGTTGGCCCTTTCAGTTATGACCCCTTATTCTAAGGTACAGGTCCAATTATGTAAACCGCACCCCTCTTCCTTCAAAACCATTTATTCCCAACTACTTTTAACTCCTTGAAAAATGCTTTATAATTTCTCTCTGAAAAATTTTGTTACAACCTTGTATCTCTTTCTGGCCTTAGTATGTACCTTATTCCTTAACCATACTAGATTGAGGCACTTTTGGGAAAATATATTGAGCTGTGTACCTTCAGGCCTTTGTTCACATTAGGTCTCCTTTCTGAAATGCCTGTCTTATCTACTGCTTGTTAGTTGACTAAGGATTAGGTTGCATTACATCACTTTCCCTGTTATTTTCACTATAGGTATAATTTCTCCCTAAAATCTTATACACATTTCTGTCATGTTGATTATCCTTTATATTAGATCATAATATTTCCATGTCTTACTATTAGGATATGAACTTATCATGCAGTGGGATAGTGTTTTGTCATTGTGTCCTGATTGCCTAACACAATTCATGATACAAGTAAGATGCTTTTTAAATGAGTGATGAATTGAGAGATAGTGAGATATTTTTCTTTCTTTTCCAAGCTCTTTCAACAAAATTAAAATAGAACCACCTTCTCTTTCCCACAAGTTATCTTTTTATTTTTAGAAGTTGTATTATCTTTATAGTATTTTGTGAATCTCTTTGAGTATGTAACTGAACTCACTATTAAATACCTAAATAATAAATGATGAATAATATTTTTTTTTAGGTAGTCGTCTTTTGACTGGTTCCAGCTGTTTGCAACTCTGGTCCAATACTAACTTGCAGAAGGTAGCTGAAGATGAAAATCCTGATAAAACAGAATTTAACTTTGGGGATTGGAAATGCATTTGGCAGTGCAAGTAAGCAATTAACTAGGGGATTAAACTGATAAACCTGTCTTATGTGGTTTTATTATACAACAGATGCATTTTAATTTGTATAAAACTGTACTAGCATTGATATTTTTTTTTAGTCTGTGACATGCCTTTTCTTGTACACAGAGAATTCACCATATCCCATGTTCCGAAGATCCACTTAAAAAAAAAAAAAAAGTCAAAACAACTAGAAAGAAACATAAGAAATGTGTAAGGCCTGTATGAAGATCATTAATGGGAAATTTGCTAAATTACGCAAAGGAATACAGACACTTTTCTTGCTTTTTGAATGGAAAACTTCCTATTGTGAGGAAGTCTTTTTAAATTTTTCTTGTAGTTACAGATGGACAAAATGACTTTATTTTATTTGTTTATTTTTTTATGTTGTGCTAAGGATCAAACCCAGTGCCTCACAAGTACTAGGCAAGTGGTCTGCCACTGAGCTATAGCCCCGGAAGTCTTTTTTTTTTTTTTTTTTAATATTAATCTATATACTGCTGAGGTGAGATTACACCATCTTGATCCCAGTTCATTTAGCAGTCTGGCCTGTAGTCCAAGGACATGTATCTTTTTTCTCTGCCTTAAATTGTATACAAGAGGTCAATGAGTATTTGAAATTAACCAAATTAAAATAAATGTCTATAATGAAACTTGAAAACAAAAATTTATATATTGACCATAAATCTTGTCAAAATCCCATTGGAATTTCTACATTTGAGTATAGTTCTAAACTTCATTTGAAAGAACAAAATGGGAAAATTAATGAAATTCTGAAAATAAAGAGGAATGAGAGTATACATTATAGTAAAGTGAATTCTAAAGCTATACCTGTTTAACCATTTTGTTGTTAATATAGGAACAGATATTAGGTTCCAGGAATTGACTCAATTATGCATGCATACTCAGTATATCAAGTAGCATTTTACAGTGGGGCAAATTAGCTAGCTCTGTAGAAGGCAAAGTGAAGTTAGAGTCTCTCTCGTAGCTGGTACCAAAATAAGTGTCAGATGGAGAAAAAAAAAATTGAATTTCTATACAACAAAACAGACAGATTAAGGGGGGGGGGAATGAATTTCCATGTTTTAGAGTGCCAGTGCCAGTATGGTAGTTACTAACCACCTATTGCTATTGAACATTTGAAATGTGGTTAATCCCAATTGGGATATACAAAAATATACACTGAGGATTTAAAAATCTTAATATATACACAAAAAAGAATGTAAAAAATATCTCACTACATTCACCTGTATATAAAATACACATTTGAGTTTCAAATATTTAGCATCAAAGAAAGAACATAAACTGTTTTGACTACATGTTGAAATAATATTTTTCCACATTATGCTAAGTAACAATTAATTACATATTAGATGAAGATGAATAAGTACTATAGAGGAAAGTAAATAGGTGAAGGGAAAAAGAAATAGAAGTGACATTTGAGCATTTACCTGTAAAAAAAACAAAAAACTGGGTTAAGAAGGCCATGAGTGCATGTCAAAGAGTTCAAAGACCCAGAGGAAAGAATATGTTTAACTTGTAGCTGGAGTGAAGTGAATGGTGAAGAGTGGAACAGGGAATGTGTTCAGAGTCAGGAGACAGTTTATAGGCCATTGTAAGGCCTTTGCTTTAAAACAATTTTTTATATACTTATTTATTTTTGTCCAGGCTGGTCTCAAACTTATGGGCTCATGTGATACTCTTACCTCATCCTCCCAAGTAGCTTGAACTACAGGCATGGGCCACTATAACCAGCTACCTTTGCCTTGTAGTGTGAAGGAATTGGGAAGCTGGTGGGACTTGTGAGTAGAAAGAGTACTGAAATCCAATTTCCTTTTAGAAGGTCTGTTCTGGCTACTGTTTTGGGAAATGACAGGAGAAACAAGTTCATAATCATGAACACAAGGCAATTTTATTAATTTGTCTTAGGGTGTGCTTAGGACAAACTAGATGCATAAAAATTTGTAGTAATGTTCATTATACCGCCTTTTTTTGTTATTGCAGCAAAAATACAAAGTACTAGTGAACTATTATTAAGTAAATTATTTAACATCATTGTATAATGTTTCATAGAAAACTATAAGCCAATACAATAATATAGATTTTTATACTTATTCACATAAACATATCTTTGCATTTAGATGTGAAGATGTTCATGACTTTTTAAAATATTTATTAGTTATAGTTGGACACAATATCTTTATTTTATTTATTTATTTTTATGTGGTGCTGAGTATTGAACCTGGGGCCTTGCACATGCTAGGCAAGTGCTCTACTGCTGAGCCACAAACCCAGCCCTGTTCATGACATTTTCTAAAGAGCATGTGATATTACAAAGCAAGCTGTAACTATGACCTCAGTTTCCAACCAATCCGATCTGTCCTATAGAATGTTGATAGAGGAGAGTAGAGAGAAGGATCTAGAAGTCTAGGTGTTAAAATGTTAACACTGGCCAGGCACTGTGGTGCATGCCTGTAATTCCAGCTGCTTGGCAGGCCAAGGCAGGAGGATTGCAAGTTCAAAACTGGCCTCAGCAATTTAGTGAGGCCCTAAGCAACTTAGTGAGACCCTAAGCAACTTAGTGAGACTATGTCTCAAAATAAAAAATAAAAAGGGCTGGTGATGTGGTTCAGTGTGAGTTCAATCCCTGGTACCAAAAAATAAAAAACAAAATAAAATGCTAGTACTGGTTTTGCCTGAGAGAGTTGTGGTGGTATTGCTGAAATTATAGGTGATTTTATTTATTTTCATTTTATCCATCCATCAATTTTTTTTGTTAGGTATTTATTACACTTAGAAAAAATTATTTGTATTTGAAATGAAATGTGACAATTTCTCCTTGGCCTGCTTTGTAAATATGTTTAGTACAGATCTATCTAAGCATGACTTTGAAAAAAGAAAACTGGAAAGCAATGATAGTGACAGGATTTTTTTTTTAATTTAAATGTATTTTCAGTTGTTGATGGAACTTTATTTTATTCATTTATTTATATGTGGTGCTGAGAATTGAACCTAGTGCCTCACACAAGCTAGGCAAGCACTCTACCCTACCACTGAGCCTAGCCCAGTACAGGATTTATAAGGCCAGTGTATTGGTGAGAGGGGAAGGCAGTATAAGGAAATGAGCCAAAGTTCCTTTGAGAAGAAAAGGTAAGTAAGTATATACCAAGTAGATAGATGAAGTGGGCCAGTTGAATTCATGATTATTTCAAGTCTCCTATTAACCCACACATAATTAATTAAGTAAATGTTACCCAAAGGAAGGCCAAATTCATTTTAGAATACTGGTTTATTGTTTGAAAAAATTTTAGAAATTACATTTCCAGATTAAAAATTGAAATAATTCTGTAAGAGAATTCTAAGGGCATAAAAGCTGTGACTTCTGTTTTAGAATTTGAAGATTTTGACAAATTGTTACTTGTGTGATTCTTAGGGAATGTATTTTTGTTGTTAAATCTTAGTGATTTGTTCATATTTAGGTACACTTAAAAATTAAAGTGAGACCGGGCGCGGTGGCACACGCCTATAATCCCAGCACTTTGGGAGGCTGAGGCAGGAGGATCACTAGTTCAAAGCCAGCCTCAGCAATAGTGAGGCACTTAGCAACTCAGTGAGACCCTGTCTCTAAATAAAATACAAAAAAGGGCTGGGGATGTGGCCCAGAGGTCGAGTGCCCCTGAGTTCAATCCCCAGTACCACAAAAAAAAAAAAAAAAAATTAAAGTGAGCCTGGCCCGGTGGTGCACGCCTGTAATCCCAGCACTTTGGGAGGCTGAGGCAGGAGGATCACGAGTTCAAAGCCAGCCTCAGCAATGGCAAGGCACTTAGCAAATCAGTGAGACCCTGTCTCTAAATAAAATACATAAAAGGGCTGGGGATGTGACCCAGTGGACGAGTGCCCCTGAGTTCAATCCCCAGTACCACAAAAAAAAAAAAAAAAAAAAATTTAAAGTGGTTACAAAGCAGGCCAAGGCTGGAGATATAGCTTAGTTGGTAGAGTGCTAGGCCCTGGGTTCATTCCCAGCACCACCAAAAAAAAAAAATTTAAAGTGGTAGAGCATGTGCTCAGAGAATGTGGGGCTCTGGGTTCAGTCCCAGCACTGAAAAAAGGATAATTGTACCTTTGCAGCTAGGTCCAGTGTGCCTGTTACATAGAAGTCCAGGTTACATAGAAGGCTGAAGCAGGAAGATCACTTGAGCCTGAGAGTTCTAAACCACCCTGGGAAACACAGCAAACCCAGTGCCTTAAAAGAAACAAAATATAACAAAATTATGAGTGTGAAACTGTATTATCACAACATTTTTATTTGAAGCAAGTGCTGAAGTATAATTTTGAGAATCTTACATTTTTCTTATTTAGTTTTCCTTGTAAATTATTCATTATCTTTAATTTTCAGAACTGCTTCCCAAGTTCATTTAATGAAATTTTCACCTGATGGAGAATTTTTTGCCACTGCTGGGAAGGTAAATTGTGAAATGCTATTGTCAAACTGTGTGTTTATACTTTAATTTGAAACTTTTAAGAACATTAGCCAGATTCATTTTTTATTGACTTAATTTGAAACATTATTTTCTATTAAAAACTAAATAGCAAAAATGGGTTAAATATTATGGTGTTAAAAGGCAGTATGGTATAATTGAAACACCTTAGACTTGGAGACAGATCAAGATACTACCTTTTACCAACTTTATCATCTAGGCAAGTTAGTCTCTTTGTGCCTTTATTTTCTCATGTGTAAAACATTGTAACAAAACCTACTTCATAGATCATTTAGTCATAGGATTAATTTAGATAGTGTATATAAAGTGGCATAGTACCCTCCACATGTTATACAATCAACAAGCTATAGCTTTTTCTTTAGTGCACATACTTTGTTGTTACCTGTTTCATTTCAAAGCAGTGTATTTTTCTTGAAATTATTTTATTTTTAATCATTGGTTCACAGAGCAGTTCATGAAGCACTAGTATTCTGAAATTATTGTTTCCATGGCTCAAAGCCTTCTGCATACTGAGTGTGAGACACTCTAAAACTACAACGAAATAGGTTTATTTTTAGAGGAGAGAATTTGAACTGTTCATTTTAATTGGATTTATAGATAGAAACTCAATTACCAATTAAAAGCAGCACCTAGTACTTTCTAGTCTCCCTTGTTCTTTTCTTATTTTCCCAAATTAGGTATAAATTTCATCATACATAGAATACTTTATATAGTATTATTTATTAATTATTGTCAGCATAGTCTTAGAAAATGAAAAGTGTTCTTTTTTCAGTAATCAGCAATCTTTATAATTCTGCTGGTGGTATTGCTTTCTTAGATACTTGGCTTAAGGGGAAAAAAGCCCCTAATTTCTTTCATCTGTCAGGCTTTCCCAGATGATTCCATTTTCCATAGTGTGTGGTAATTAGCAAGCATTTTCTTGAACACAGAATACACACATTCACACATTTCAGTTCTTAAAATTAAGGAATGCTAATAGAAAATTATCAGAATCAGAGTTTTTTTCTCTCCTCTATGTTTAATACTTCTTCCCATATCCAAGTTCCTGATATTGGAAAGGAAAGTCCTACCTTTGCTATTTGACTTAACTTTTAATTTAATTCTAATCTAGGCTTTTTGTTGTTGTTGTTCTTTTCCCTTAGGATGACTGCCTTTTAAAGGTGTGGTATAATGTAGAAAACTGGCGGACAGCTGTTAACTCTCCAGATGGAAGTTCAGAAAAACAATCCCAAGGAGAAATTGACTTTTCTTTTGTATATCTAGCCCATCCTCGAGCTATAAATGGATTTTCCTGGCGTAAAACAAGCAAATACATGCCTAGGTCAGAGGATTGTTCATTTTTTTCCTGTGTGTTAAGAGAACTTTGTCATTGTGATTTGAATTGCTTTTCTCACTTTGAGAGTCCATAGCTATAGGACTTCTGGCCTATGAAGATTCAAGTAGTATTACTTACCCACTGTCATTTATACCTATGGCTATGAGTCAGTTATGATTAATGCTTAGTATAAGAGCCATGTGAAAGGAGTTTAAGGTATGATAATTAACTTCCATATTAGCTGTCTTTAAGTCAGAGTTGTGCATCTTTTCTTTTCCTTCTCTGTGCTTAGTTGTTACCTCCTTTATTGTTTGTGTGTACTTTTTCACTTTCATTTCCCCATTTTGTACCTTCTAAGTACATATCTCCTCTGGATTCCTTTTTTTTTTTTTTTTTTTAGTTGTAGATGGACACAATACCTTTATTTTTGTTTATTTTTTACATAGTGCTGAGGATCGAACCCAGTGCCTCATACATGTAAGGCAAGTGCTTTCCCCGCTGAGCCACAACCCCAGCCCTGGATTCCTTTTTTTAAAAGTATCTTCATTGAGAGGAGATAGCTTGAATTCCCAAGCATTTACCTGGCTGTACCCAGTGTCTTTAAAGACATTACCCTTCCTTGAACTGGGTATAGGTTTAACCACACAAACACACCCTAGCATACACATGTATACCCATTAGTACTTCCTTTCTTTCCTGTAGTCTTTAGAATTTTTGCCTATACTTAAATAAGTTGCTGAAATATAGATAGAAATCCTTTTTAGTACAACATGTCAATTTTCAATTTGGCTATACCATTTCACTTTGTCTCTTACCTTTTCACTGTTTTGTGAATTTTGTCATCTGTGTGCTATGTTTTGTGTCTTTTAAACCACCTAAGCTATCTGTGTATTGTAACTAAATCATTCATTAACTTTATTTCTGGGCCAATAGATTATATGCCTAGACTTTTAGGCCATAGTACAGTAGACACTGTTCTTCCTGTCCACTCCTCTGGTTTAACAAAGTATAGGTGTAGGAGGGACACTCTAGGAAAAATAATAGTTCTGTTCTTAGGAAGATGTGTCAGAGTCTTTGGGATAAGAGAGAGTATGGACAATCTATAGTGTTAGCAAAAGCAAGCTTAGCAGAACTATATATGAGTACTATTGTGGTACCTCTGAGACCATTGCTCACCTGTGTAAAAATGTGTTTAGAATAGTAAGCTCATGACAAAATGTTAACTTAGTTTTAAAAGTTGGAATGACCCCAGCTGTCATCACCAGCCCTACATTTTTTGAAGCTCCCTGAATTTTACTTTTGAGCTTTTGTCATTTAGAAAACACCTAATCTCCCTGAGGTTTTTAGTTTTCATTTTTGTTTTACCAGTTGCCTTTATGTATATAGTAGGAAGGCTGACCTTTTCTCAAGAGAATGAATGTGATCCCATCAAAGACTGTTACTTTTTCTGACATGTTATTTTCACTGGATGATTCGTTGGGTTTGTTTTTGGGCTTTTAGACTGTGTATGTTGCCTGGGTTAGCCCTCAACTCATGGGGTCAAGTTAAACTCTTGGCTCAGCCTCCTGTGTAACTGGGACTACAGGTTCACATTACCACACCTGGCTTCAGTTGTTTTTTTTCCCCACATTAAAAAAAAATAAAGATGCTCTCACAAATGACTGATGTATATAATGTAACTGATGGATTGAGAAAGAATAGGCAAGTTTTTATGATGAGCATTTACTTTTTTACTAATTAAAAATTGATAAATGTAGGATAGGTTGGGAATTTTAGTGATATCCTGCATGAACCTCCAAGAATTGATTGCAGGTATCAAGTTTCAAAATCAGACTCTTGTTATATTACTGTAGAACAAGTATTAGGGACCCCTACCCATCACATGGTCATACCCATTGTTTTTTGTTGTTGTTTTGGAGGCAGCTATAAATCAACACAATATGCCAATGAAGATAAGATACCTTTGTAAAAAGTGAGGAAGAAAGATATTGCCAGGGTAATGTCTCAAACAAATCAGGGTAGTCCCACCATGCCTTTTTTATACCCCTTGCCAGTTGTTCGCATTGACTATCTATAAGACATTCTGAGGGTATTCACTTGGGGCTACCCACAGTTCAGCTTCTTGGCCCTCTTGCTTCTGAGTTATGACCTTACTTCCTTGCTGTTTTGCTTCTAAGTTCTTATGCCTCTTTTGATTCAGTCCTTTAATCACTACCTTCTGCTGTTCCTTTATAAGCTTCTCATTCTACCAGCTACTTATTGACAATATAAACCTTGGACTTTACTTTTAATTTCATTGCCATAGTCTGTATGTGTGAATATATTAGAAACAGAGAGGAAGGGAGTCTAGGAGAGAGATCAAGAAAAAAGAGGGAGGCGGGATGGGGAAAGGAAGGAGAAGCAGGGCTGTGCACTTTCTGCAGCAAATGCTCTACCACTGAACTACAACCCCACTGAGTTATCTTATAAAGCCTTCTATTGATTGTTGGTTTTAGCCAGATAGATATTTTGGAATAAGTACCTTCTATAAAGTATTGTGCCTTTTTCTTTCTTTTTTCTAAACTTGCTAAGTTACCTGGTAGAAGGAAATCTTTATTGATATGAATTCAGCCTTCTACATCTTGATGTATAGATGCTTTTTAAAAAAAATATTTATTATTTGTTTTAGTTGTACACAATGCCTTTTTTATTTTACGTAGTGCTGAGGATTGAACCCGGGCCTACTCATGTGCTAGGCGAGCACTCTACCGCTGAGCCACAACCCCAGCAGATTTTTTTTTAATATGTGTGTAATTTATTTTTATTTCAAAAGAGGTCACAGGAAGGAATGAGCTGAAAGTCAAGAATAAGGAAAGGGGGGTGGTGGTTAGTGTTGCTTTTATCATGAATTTTCTTGTTCTCAATTGCCTAGGCATAGGTAGGCAAAGAGAGAATAAATATACTAAATAATTCTTGCAGCTTGTTAGTGACCAGTATGTAGGTCTCATTACAGAAAGTTCAATCCCCAGTAACCCCCACCTCCCCCAAAACAAAAAGAGAAGGTAAAACTGAAGCTTTATTAAATAATTAAAATATTAACAATCCACTAAATAAATCAGAAAATTTTATTAGATCATGTAATTTTTTTTGTTATCAACTAAGGATCTCAGTCTTTGTTCTTTAAATGCAAGAAGAATCTTAGATTATCGAAACAAGATCTACTGAATTCTAGGCAGAAAAGAAATAGGCTGGCAAGCATTTATGGTGATAAAAATCTACATTTGTTGACCTTTATTTGTAGTTATGTTAATTGTGTACATTTATTTATAGAACTTTGTAGAGTATCTATGATACTTTGTGAAATTTCTTGCCTCTAAAATCTTTTTATTCCTTAGGGCTTCTGTGTGTAATGTACTACTAACTTGCTGCAAAGATAATGTATGTCGTCTTTGGGTAGAGACATTTTTACCAAATGATTGTTTGCTATATGGAGGTGACTGCAATCATTGGCCGGAACCAATTAATTTAACAAATAACTTCAAGAGAAATACTTCCAGTAAAGAACGAGTTCAAAATGCTTTAGAAGTGAGTGTTTTGGGTAGATATTATTTCCTTCAAAATTTAAAACCTTCATACATTGCCATTTTTGTAATAGTAATATAAGAAATCTTTGTCTTAGGAAAATAATTCTCAAAACCTTTTTAGTTTTATCTTGTTTAAAAAATATACTTAAGGACTTTGTATAGAGCATAAAACTAATTAATTATCGTATAACTGGTGATAATAAAAAGCTGATGATAAGTGACTTAGCTGAGGTAACAAAGTTAATTAAAATAGAAGAATGCTAAGATTTAACTGTACCAATAATTTATTTGCTCTTTTTTTTTTTAAGTTAGATATGGTCTTTTTTTCCCTTTATTTTTATTTATTTATTTATTTATATTTATGTGGTGCTGAGAATTGATCCCAGGGCCTCACGCATATGAGGCAAGTGCTCTACTACTGAGCTACAACTCCAGCCCTATTTATTTCCTCTTTATTAGAACTTGTGGTGGACTAGTTTATCTTACTCTGTTCTATCACTTATTGTCTTTACAGCCACCAAAACTTAGAGTCTTTAATTAGTTTGGAAAGTAAAAGTCAACGTTTGATGTTTGATCTGATTAAAGATAGAATAATAAGACAGACTCTTCCTATATTGGAAACAAATGGTTTGTCTTTGGATCCTTTGTATGATTATGGAACAACTCATTTTCAAATCTGAATAGTATTCCAATGTTTCAGAGTATAAGTAAATGTATATTGTATACTCAACAAAGTGTAGAATCGTTGTGTATAATAATAGCTCAAAGAAGTCCTAGACTAGGAATGAAGAATTTTTCTACTTTGGCTCTGCCTCTTAGTAGCTAGATGAGCTTGAGTTCTATATAAACTGTTTTATCATATGAAAGATGAGAATGACAATATTTGTACTGTCTCCCTCATGGGATCAGGTGAGATGATGTTGATGAAAATGTTATATAAATTAATAAATATCCTAATGTATTATGGTAATATTCAAAGCTTCCTGATCACAGGGAGTAAACTGTGGCCAAAGCTGTATACACAAAGACATTGTTCATAGACACATTATTAGAAAAATGTTTTCTTTTTTCAGGAAATTAATTTTAAGAAAATAAACCAAATAAAAATTACAAGGTATTGTGTAAAGTTTGAGAGAAGAATCCTTGCACTTTAAGTTTTAATGGTATTCTACAGGATTCAAATTTGCAATAAAAAATTGAAAGATGTTTTCACAAATAAAGTCATTGGAAATTGAATATCTTCAAATAACAGTTATGTAGACTGCACATACAATATAGGCATTAGTTTTCCTTTGCTTTTATTCACACAGGTAAATCTAAGACATTTTCGTAGAGGTCGGAGGAGATCACTTGCACTTGTAGCACATACTGGCTATCTGCCTCATCAGCAAGATCCTCATCATGTCCACAGGAACACTCCACTCCATGCCAATGCACTTTGCCACTTTCATATTGCAGCTAGCATCAACCCAGCTACAGGTAATAAAACACAGCTCAAAACATGTTTTTGAAATTGAGTAGATTGATTTTATAACAAGTAAGCTATACTTTCAGTTTTTGAACATTTTATATGTTATGTACATTGGAGGTAACTGACTTTGCCAGTTTTTCATTATAACTAGTCCACTGGTTTCTACTTATTTGCTTTTTAAGATCACCATTTGGTTTATGATATAAGATCTTGATTCATTATTAATTTTTCAAAAGTTGACATTTGAGCTGTAGTTGAATTATAGTTGTTAAAACTATTGTTTGATGCTTCACCTTTGGAGTCATTTCATAAGTAGGTAATAAATAATGTAAAAGTTACAATTGGAAGAATTACAAAACTTATCTCAGTAGTTAAATATGTATTAATAGGCAGACTGAAAGATCTAGAATATCTGAGTCTACCTATGAATTTGGAAATTAAGTGTTTATCACTTTTTAGTAAATTCCATTGTCATGCATAAAACCCATCAATCACAATTAAAGCTCTTAAAGTGGAACACTGGAATATTACTTGAAAAAGAATTCAAAGACTATATTTGCACATCATAAATGTCATTTGTACAGAAGTGAAAAGTAAAAGCCTCTTTTCACAGCTATCCCAACTCCATCTCTTTCCCTAGAAAATAACCACTAATTTTTGTATGCTGTGGAATATTCTTAAACATCTATTAAGCCTAAGTATAGTTGGAAATTGCAATATGGCATTCTTCAAGGAAACAGCAATAAGTATAATTACTAGATTAGAATTTTGTCCAGCAAAGTGACAAGTGCTTTGCTGTGTATAGAAATACTTGAAAAGTTTTTTCAATATTCTTATCTTTTATTTGGTTAACAACTGTTGTGGAGCTGTAAAGGAATCCATGAGTGAAGAAAATGGGCAACTATTGAATTTTCTTCATTAAAAAAGTATATAGGATTGGGAAATTTTATCACTTTTATCAAAAATATATTGACAATGGATATAATACAAAGTTATCTCTAAGGTCAGTGTAATAACTGTGAAGGTCCTTGCTGAATAAAGGGCAGTATTGGGCTGGGAGTGTAGTTCAGTGGTAGAGTCCTTACCTATTAAGCACAAGACCTTGGATTCAATTCCCAGCACTGCAAATAAAATAAAATATTTTAAAAACAAAAAAAGGCAATATTATGAGAATAAAGAAAGCTTAAATTCTCAGACTATGGAAAAAGGTAAGAGATTATTGAGAAAGGAACCCTAAGTTCCAATGTGACATCTTGACTAGCTTCTAATAAGGGAAACTCTAAAACCTTTCCTTAGATGGTAGGTTACTAAGGAAAGTGTACAGAAGATCAAATTAGTATAATATTATTAGCAGCTAGATTGAACTTTGTGGAGAATTCCTTTTCCTAAATTCAGTCTGTTGGAATGACCTTTTTGGATGGTATATTTCTTACTTAAAGCATAGCTCTTAGATTATAGTTTTTACTTACTTGTCCATCAATAGAAATAGCCACAGGAAAGGGTTTTGTCAGAACATGCTTTGTCTGTGCTAGATCTCATATCCTTTTGATGAAGATTTCTTATAAAAATGAAAATCAAATTATTTGAACGAAGTCAGGATATAAAAGAGGTTTGAGTTTCCCTTTAGTTAGAATGTTTCTGCCAAAATCCAGCTTTATCCTCTCCTTCTGTGTATTTAATAGCTAGGCGTATGGTCCACAAAAGCCATTGCTGATCTCATTTAGGTTGAGTGTTAAGTCAGTTACAAGAAAATCTTACCCATGGCTTCTTAGGAATACCATCTCAGTTCCTGGCACTACTTTGTATATACCCAAAAACAATGGGATTGGCAGCTCCTCTTGGCTTTTATTGAATAGTTATGCCAGTGTAGAAACTAGAAATAGTGATAGGAACTGGAGATGCAGTGGCAATCAAAATGGGTATGATACTTTTGTCATGAAGTAGGTGATAGATAAATATTAATCAAGTAATTATATTAAGGAATGTATGGGTAATAAATAGAAGCTCTTGAACTGAATGTTAGAATTTGCCTTTAACAGAACAGTCAGTTCTTTTATCTTTTCTTTTACCATTTGTCTCCTGTAGTATTCTTCTATTGGTATCTAACAGTAGACACATTGTTTGAACAGATAATTAATTCGAATTTATCATTTCTTTAAAAAATAGAATTTTTTTGTAGAAAATTGTTATTCCTTGAATCCATTCCAGCCTTTACCATTCAGCAGTTACCAGCATGATCCTGATTTGATATAACCTGATAGACTTAAATTTTTCTTTACCTATACTAATTAGGGATAATTTGTCATAACCAACTGGATTTAATATACTCATCAGTATACTTCATAGCAATTATATCAAAAGTAATATCAAGAAACTTTTTTTTTTAGCTGAGGTAGTATATTTTGAATGCTTTCCTTGTGCATGAGAAGGGAACTTCAATTTCATACCTTCTAACTTCAGTCTTGATGCTAATAAACTACCAATCAGATTTGGATGGTTAGGTCATTAAAGAAGTTAATGTATCAGTCTGTTAAGATGTTCCAGGCTGGGGTTGTGGCTCAGTGGTAGAGCGCTTACCTAGCACGTGTGCGGCCCAGGTTCGATCCTCAGCACCACGTAAGAATAAAAGGCATTGTGTACAACTAAAACAAATAAATAAATATTTAGGGGCTGGGGTTGTGGCTCAGCGGTAGAGCGCTCACCTAGCACATGCGTGGCCTGGGTTCGAGCCTTAGCACCATGTAAAAATAAATGCATTGTGTACAAATAAAGCAAATAAATAAATATCTAAAAAAAAAAACAAAAAAAGAAAGTTGTTGCTAACTAGGTTCAGGGTGTACTCCAATAGTCCCAGTAACTCAGAATACCAGTTCAAGGCCAGCCTCAGCAAGTGAGTCCCTCAGAAACTTAGTGAGACTGTCTCAAAATGAAAAATTAAAGGGTCTGGGATGTTGCTCAGTGGCAAAATACCCCTGGGTTCAACTGCAATTAAAAAAAGGTTGCTGAGATGCATATATCATTAATTCCTCCTTCATTAATATTAATAATGATGGCATTTCCTACTGTAGATCAGGTTAAAGTAGGCTTTTCACCAAAATTTGTGATAAATTAAGAGAACGTTTCTTTTACTATGTTTATAAATTATAGACATGTTTCTGAGAATATTTTAAGATTAAAGAAAATATATGTAAATAAATTTTATAACCTACATATGTAATTTTATCTCCTTTATGGTGTGTTCAATTTACCATTTCATTCTGTTGCCACTAATAATAATAATAGCACACATTATATAGGTTAACTGATATTTAAGAGGTTTAAAGATAAACGTAATATTATTATTACTTTATCCAAATTCATTGAATGGTTCACTGAGAGTGAACCCTTAACTGTGGACTCTGGATGACAGTGATGTGTCAGTGTGGGTTCATCAATTTTAACAAATGTAACACTTCTGGCGGATGTTGATAGTAGCAGAGACTAGGCATGTATGGGAACTGAGGGTATGTAACTCTTTCTGTACCTTTCTTTCCATTTTCCGTGAATCTAAAAGTACTCTAAAAAAATGATCTTTTAAAAAAACAAAGCAAAATAAAATTAAGTTAAATTAAAAAGTGGAGAGGCCAGGGTCAGTGGCACACACCTATAATCCCAACAGCTCTGGAGACAGAGGCAGGAGGATCATGAGTTCAAAGCCAGCGTCAGCAATTTAGCAAGTCACTAAGCAACTGAGTGAGACCCTGTCTCTAAATAAATTACAAAATAGGGCTGGGAATGTGGCTTAGTGGTCAAGTGCCCTTGAGTTCAATCCCCAGTACCTCCTCCCTGCCAAAAAGAAAAAAAAGTAGAGAAATATTTTTTCAGACAAACAAAAGATATGTAATGATCAAAATAAGAATTATGAATTTTTATATACCAGTTGGTAAAAAATTTTAATTTTTTTTTTTTTTTTTTTTTTTTTTTTTTTACAGACATTCCTCTTCTTCCATCGATTACATCTCTGAGTTTAAGTGAAAATGAAGAGAAGAGTGGACCTTTTGTGGTACACTGGTTAAACAATAAAGAGCTGCAATTTACTTTGTCCATGGAAGTCTTTTTACAGCAACTTAGAAAAAGTTTTGAACACCCATCTTCCGAGGCCAGTGTAGAAGATGCTAATCAAACAGATATAAAATCTGATGAAGGTAAAGCTTTAAGACTGAAGAGTTTAATTTGTTGAAGATAACAAAATTTTTAAAAATTAGAGTTAAACTGTTGTCAGAAATAAACTCAAAAATTACAGTGACATAATGCAAATCTGGGCTAACTCATTTAATAATATGGTGTAGATATTACTGTTCCAAGTAGCTTTCTTCCAAATGGTGATTAAAGAACTTAGGATTTTCTGCTCTTGTGGTTTGGTCAGCCCCCAGGACTTTGCTACTTACAGGACTATCTCTGAACTAGCAGTATTTGTATTACCTGGGAGGTTCTTAGAAATGCATAATCTCAGCTCTACACAGACTTACTAAGCCAGCATCTATAATTTAATAAAATTTGCAGGTGATTTGTACATACATTAAAATTGAGGAGTGCTAGGATCTTTCTTTTTTTTTTTTTTGGTACCAGGGATTGAACTCAGGAGTACTCGACCACTGGGCCACATCCCCAGCCCTTTTTTGTATTTTATTTAGAGACAGGGTCTCCCTGAGTTGCTAAGTCCCTCGCCATTGCTGAGGCTGGCTTTGAACTTGCGATCCTCCTGCCTCAGCCTCCCAAGTGCTGGGATTATAGGCAAGGATCTTAATTTCCTCTGCATTCAGCCTGCAGTTGGTATAGAGAGAGAAGAGAAAGGTATAACTGCTTTTTACCCTTGACTTGGGAATGACAAATATTATTTCACTCTCATTCCATTGACCAGAAATAGTTACAGAGTTCCATGTAGTCCCTTACTGAATAACCATTATATGCTAAATTTAATACTAAATATTAGGTCTTTGGATGAAGCTCAGTGATAGAGCACTTGCCTAACATGTATGAAGCCCTGGGTTCAATCTCCATTACCAAGAAAAGAAAAGAATATAATACTAAATACTAATATATAATACTATAATATAATACTAAATATGAAAGAGCAGTGTGTATTTAGCCATCCATCTCTGCTGTAGGCTAGATTCATAAATGTATTTGTTTTTTAACAAGTTTTGTTTACATGATCATTAGAAAAAAATAAACTAGTACACAGTTATAGTTTCTGCATTATTATGTTTATGGGTGTCCTTCCAGATTGATTATTTTCTTCTTCCCCTCTCCTATAGTGGTTATCAAACCCAGGATCTTGCACATGTTAGACAAGTACTCTTATCATTGAGCTATACTTCCAATCCAGATTGATTCTTTTCTATGCTTATATAAGCAGTTGGGATTTTTTTGTTTTGTTTTGGAGGGGAATTACTGGGATTTGAATCCTGGGGCTTTATCCACTGAGCTACGTCCCCAACCCTTTTTATTTTAATTTTTTAAAAACTTATTTATTTATTTATTTTTGCAGTGTTGAGGATTGAACCCAGGGCTTCCTGGATATGAAGTCAGCACTCTACTACTAAGTCACATCTCCAGGCCCCCCTTTTATTTTTTATTTTGAGACATTGTCTTGCTAAGTTGCTTAGGGCCTCACTGAGTTGCTGAGGCTGTTCTTGAATTTGTGATCCTCCTGTCTCAGCTTCTGTAGTTGCTGGGATTCTGGTGTGTACCACCACACCTGCCTAGTTGTTGTTGTTGTTGTTTTGTTTTTAAAGTAGTACTATGGTTATTCATGTAAACAAAAATAATGTTTTGCAACTTGTTTTATTTAATAGGCAGTTTTCTATCTTATTTTTTGTTTTCTGTAACTATGAAAAAGCTTTGATCCCTCTACTGATAGACATTTAAATTGATTTAAATAGTTTGTCATTATATTAATTGTATTGTAGTACAGTGACACATCATTTCTTGTGTGAATTTTTCTATAACATAAATTCCTAGGTGTGGAATTACCAGGGAGTATATAGATTTTAAATATCAATGAGTTCTTCCAAATTGCCCACCAGTAATGTTTGTCAGTTTATAGTGTCTCTAACTGTATCCAAATATCCTTTGTGTGCCTCCTTTTAACATTATATCTTTTCATTATTTTTTTTTGTCAGATGAAAAGGGGAAAATGACATCTTCTTTCACTTTGTATTTTCTTGATGCAAGTTAAACAGAATGAGTAAATATATTTTGTTTTAATCCTTTTATGCCTGACTTCTCATGCCCCTTGCCCCATAGATATAATTTTTCATTTTCTGATTGATTTGTACATCTTTTTTTTGGGGGGGGGGGGGAGTGGGTACTGGGGATTGAACTCAGGGGCACTCGATCACTGATTCACATCCCCATCCCTATTTTGTATTTTATTTAGAAAGAGGGTCTCACTGAGTTGCATAGTGCCTCTCTAAACTGCTGAGGCTGGCTTTGAACTCTCTATCCTCCCTGTCTCAGTCTCCTGAGCCGCTGGGATTACAGGCAAGTGCCACCACACCCAGCTGTATGTCTTATCTTTTAAAAGCTGATAAACAGTTAAGATATTTTTTAAGGGATTGTGTTAAGAAAGAGTCTATATTTCTAACCAAGACTTAAGGGGGGAGGGCTTGGGTTGTAGCTCAGTGGTAGAGTGCTTGCCTAGCATGTGTGAAGCCCTGGGTTCAATCCTCAGCACCACATAAAGGTATCGTATCCATTTACAACTACAAAAAATTTTTTTTTTTTTTTTTTTTTTTTAAGAATTAAGGGGAGTGTTTTAAGGGCTAAGATTTTTTAAAGAAATGAGAATAACAAATTTATTTTAAATTACTAACATGTTGAAGGAAGTCTGGAAATTGGGCCCTGTAAATAAATGTATTCCTTTAAAATGGTTTACGATATCATGTCAGTTATAAGTGTATATACCTAGAGGACTAGTGTGGCATACTCAGGTTTGTATAAATCTAATTGTGAAGAAAGTACAAATTAAATAGTATATTGGAGATTTCCTAGGAGAACTTGGAATGGAAGTCACCATTTGACCCAGCTCTCCCACTCCTTGGTTTATTCCCAAAGGACTTAAAAACAGCTTTACAGGGACACAGCCACATCAATGTTTATAGCAGCACAATTCACAATAGCTAGATTGTGGAACCAACCCTAATGCCCATCAGCAGATGAATGGATAGGGAAACTTTGGTATATATACACAATGGAACCCTACTCAGCACTAAAAGATAATAAAATCATGGCATTTGCAGGTAAATGGATGGAGTTGGAGAAAATAATGCTAAGTGAAGTTAGCCAATCCCAAAAAACCAAAGGTCGAATGATCTGTTTGATATGAAGATACTAACTTATAAAGGCAAGGGAGTGGGGATGAGAGGAATGAAAGAACTAAGAGGGGGGAGGGGGGCAAGGGGATAGGAATAGTAGCAGACTGAGTTATCCATGATTACCCTAAATACATGTATGAAAACACAATTGTTGTAAAAATACTTTATATAAAACCAGCAACTTGAAAAAAAAAATTCAGCCCCAGAATATAGTCCCAGTTCTAAGTTTCATTTTACCATGAGTAAAACTGAAGTCCAAAGTTGTAGTATATCTTTGTGAAATTTAGCCGAGTGCTAACTGTAGAATATCTGTGTTTAGAACCAATTTGCCTCTTTTCTAGTTCGGTATTATTCCTTTTGCTCATGACTTGACTCAGTTCTGTAGGCTTTCTGATTATTCAGTCAAATTCAGTGACCTCATATTCCTGGAGCAAAATTCTTGGTAAAAGGCAGCACTATGTTTGTTAATAAAAAAAAACTGTGTTTCTCATCTTGAATACATTTATAAAGCTATTTCTTTACTTGTTTTATGAACTATTTTTGCTTATAGAGATGGATGATGGTATTGATGATCTCAGAATAACTCATGAGAAGAAGGAATTGGGTGGTGATAAAATAATATCAAACTCAAGTTTTCCACCATTACCATCAGCTGCCATTGATCATCAGATTGAAGTACTTCTGTCTGAATGGAATAAAAAACGCAGACATGCTTTTCAGTATTCATCCCATGGATGGTTCTTTACTAGTTTGGCATGTAGATTGGCTGGATGAATACCAGCCTGGTATGTTTCGTCAAGTACAGGTACCATTACTATGAATCTGTGGATTTATTCTTGTTTTACAGTATCTCTATGTATAATTTTATATGTTCTAATATTTGTTTTCTTAATTCTAGGTGTCCTTTGTTTCCAGAATTCCTGTAGCTTTCCCCACAGGTGACGCGAACTCTCTCTGTAAAAGCATAGTAATGTATGCCTGTACCAAGAATGTGGACTTGGCTATTCAGCAGGGGAAACAAAAACCTTCTGGCCTCACTCGTTCCACATCCATGCTTATCTCTTCTGGTCACAACAAATCATCTAATAGTTTAAAATTAAGTATTTTTACCCCTAATGTTATGATGATTTCAAAGCATGCTGATGGGTCTCTGAATCAGTGGCTGGTCAGTTTTGCTGAGGAATCTGCTTTTTCTACAGTTCTTAGTATTTCTCACAAATCCAGATATTGTGGTCATCGTTTTCATCTTAATGATTTAGCTTGCCACTCAGTATTACCATTATTACTGACCACGTCACACCATAATGCATTAAGGACACCAGATGTTGACAACCAAAAGCATCCTCATGATTCTGTAAATATTGAAGAATGTTCTTTGACACAACAAAATAAAAGCACCATTGATATGGCATTTCAGGATCCCAATGCAGTTTATAGTGAGCTTATTCTTTGGAGGGTTGATCCGGTTGGGCCATTGTCTTTTTCTGGAGGAGTGTCTGAGCTTGCCCGGATTAATTCTCTTCATGTTTCTGCCTTTTCCAATGTGGCGTGGCTTCCTACTCTTATACCCAGTTATTGTCTAGGTAAGCATTATGGTTTTATTTCACTAATTTAGATTTTTTTACATTATGACCAAAGGGGTAAATTTTAAATGTTTGTAAATACTTTGTAGGTGCATACTGCAACTCTCCTAGTGCATGCTTTGTAGCTAGTGACGGACAATATCTGAGGTTATATGAAGCAGTTATTGATGCCAAGAAACTTTTATATGAGCTTTCCAACCCTGAAATTTCTGTGAGTACTGTCTTTTAAAAATAGTTTAAGTGTTTAATATGATGTTTGGCACATTTCAGTTCATAATTGTTGCAGATCAGATTTTATGACTATTTTTCACAAAAAAAGTAGGGTGTGACCATTATGTAAAGCTTTTTTAAAACTAAAAATTCTGCTAGCATTACTTTTTTTTTTTTTAATATTTATTTATTCTAGTTGTACTAAATGCCTTTATTTTTATGTGGTGCTGTGGATCGAACCCGGGCCGTGCTCGTGCTAGGCGAGCATTCTACCGCTGAGCCACAACCCCAGCCCCTGCTAGCATTACTTAAAATCATTTATTACCAAACTATCTTTGGTTTAAAGATTAGGATGCATGGAATATATGTTAAAATTGAATAGTCCAAATCGATGCACAATATATCTTTTTGACAGCTCAGCACTTTTCTAGTCTAGGAAAAAAAGTTAATATATTAGTTGTTAAATATGAAAATAAAAAGCCCTCAGCATGGTTACAGTTTAGGGAGGAATTCTTTCGATACTATTGCAAAGCTTTTGCCTTATGAGAGGCCACACTTCTTCCTGTGCCTAATAACAGCCTGTCAGCTATATTGTCTCCATTAAGCAAGCATTTCTACGATTTTTGGTTTTGGTGTTTTTTTTAATATCCCCTGAGGCAGCCTTCAGTTCTACATGATCTCCTGTTTAGGAGATCCAAGCAATCTTTTTTTATTTTAATATTTATTTATTTGTTTTAGTTGTACACAATGCCATTATTTTTTTTTTTTTTTTTTAATAAAGGAGGGAGTTTATTTTGGGTTACACTTTCTTTTCTTTCTTTTTTTTTTTTTTTTGTTGTCTTCATACATGTATTTAGGGTAATCATGGATAACTCAGTCTGCTACTATTCTTATCACCTTGCCCCCTCCCCCTCCCCCCTCTTTGTTCTATTTAAAGTTCTTTCATTCCTCTCATCCCCACTCCCTTGCCTTTATAAGTTAGTATCTTCATATCAAACAGATCATTCGACCTTTGGTTTTTTGGGATTGGCTAACTTCACTTAGCATTATTTTCTCCAACTCCATCCATTTACCTGCAAATGCCATGATTTTATTATCTTTTAGTGCTGAGTAGGGTTCCATTGTGTATATATACCAAAGTTTCCCTATCCATTCATCTGCTGATGGGCATCTGGGTTGGTTCCACAATCTAGCTATTGTGAATTGTGCTGCTATAAACATTGATGTGGCTGTGTCCCTGTAGTAAGCTGTTTTTAAGTACTTCGGGAATAGGCCAAGGAGTGGGATAGCTGGGTCAAATGGTGGTTCCATTCCAAGTTTTCCTGGGAATCTCCATACTGCTTTCCAGATTGGCTTCACCAATTTGCAGTTCCACCAGCAATGTAAGAGTGTGCCTTTTCCCCCACATCCTTGCCAGCATTTATTGTTGTTTGTGTTTTTGATAGCTGCCATTCTGACTGGAGTAAGATGAAATCTTAGAGTTGTTTCGATTTGCATTTCTCTAATTGCTAGAGATGTTGAACATTTTTTCACATATTTGTTGATTGTTTGCATATCATCTTCTGAGAAGTGTCTGTTTAGTTCCTTGGCCCATTTATTGATTGGGTTATTTGTTTTTTTGGTGTTAAGGCTTTTGAGAGCTTTATAAATCTTTGAGGTTAGTATTCTATCTGATGTGCTTGTGGTAAAGATTTGCTCCCATTCTGTAGGTTCTCTATTCACCTGACTGTTTGTTTCTTTTGCTGAGAAAAAGCTTTCTAGTTTGAATCTATCCCATTTATTGATTCTTGGTTATTTTTTATGTGGTACTGAGGATCGAACCAGGGGCACACACGTGCTAGGCGAGCACTCTACTGCTGAGCCACGATCCCAGCCCTCAAGCCATCTTCTCAGCTACAAATTAATGTGTATATTAATGCTTGAAGTACAAAGTTGCAGAGTCAATGGTCTATCCCAATCCTATTTCTTCCATAATTTATTTTTAATGCCTGGTTTTGGAAAACTCAAAGTTTTCCAAAGCAAATACATAATGTTATAGTAGAAACATATTTATTAAGGATCGTCTGTCTGTTGTGCATTGTTTTAAGTGCTGGGAATTTAGTCAGGAACAAAACAGTCAGATACCCTTACCATAGTGCTTATGTTCTAGTGAAGGGAGATGGCGGTGCAGGGGTGGAGAGGAGTCAGGTAAAAATATATAGAGAATAGATAGCATTTGAGAAAAGACTTACAGGAGATGAGGGAGCTGCATATGTGGATAAAGAAAGTGATCCAGGAAGAGGGATCCCCAGCTCAAAGACTCAAAACTAGAGTATGTTGGTTATGTAAAGAAACAGCAAGTAGATCATGTGGCTAGAGTAGAGAAAGTGAGGTGGAGAGTAGGCAGGTGTAAATTCAGGAAGTTAGCCTGGCCAAACAATGTAAGCCCTTGTAGACCGTTGTGAAAACTTTGGCTCTTACTATGAATAATGTGGAAACCATTAAAGAAAATGATAGTGTGATGTGACTTGGGAAATTCTGGTAACTACATAGATTAGATGTGTGAAGCAGAAATGAAATCAGAAAACCAGTTGAGGAAATTGGTCTAGAAGCGAGTAAAAGGACTTAGAATGGTAGCAAGTAGTAATGATAGAGATGATAAAAATTGAAATTCGGAATATGTTTTGAATATTGAATAGTCAGAATTGAACTGGATATGAATGTATGTAAGTAAAAAGTCTTAACTCCCAGGGATTGTGCATCAGCATTAGGTAAAGTATTCTATTCTTAAGTTTTTTAGCAGGGTACAAAGGCAACATACAAAAATCAATAGTTTCTCTATATGCAAGTATGAATTCACTGAAAAAGAAATCAGGAAAACTATTCCATTCACAATAGCTTCAGGCTGGGGAGTGGGAGAATCCTAGGAATAAATCTAAGCAAGGAGGTAAAATACCTCTACATTGAAAATTATAAACACTGAAGAAGAAATTTAAGGAGACGCTAAAAGATGGAAAGACATCCACTACCACCCCACCCAGCCATGTTCAGGAAGAAAGGTACACTCATACATTGTTGGTGGGACTGCAAATTGGTGTATCCACTCTGGAAAGCAGTATGGAGATTCCTCAATAAAGTGGAAATGGAACCACTATTTGACCCTGGTGTCCTACTCCTAGGTATATATCCAAAGGATTTAAAATCAGCATACTGTAGTGACACAGCCACATAAAATGTTCATAGCAGCTCAGTTCACAGTAGCTAAGCTATGGAACTAACTCAGGTGCCCTTCAGCAAATGAATGGATAAAGAAAATGTGATATACATACACAGTGGCATATTAGCTATAAAGAAGAATGACTTTATGACATTTGCAAGTAAATGTTTTTGCTGATATGTGGAAGCTAATTTACCATAAAGGGAGAGAGGGGAAAAATAGATATTCAGTAGATTAGATAAAGGGGAATAGATAGAAGGGAGAGGGGATAGGAAAGGGAAAGACAGTGGAATGAATCCAAAATAATTTTTCTATGTACATATATGAATATACCATAGTGAAGCCCACCATCGTGTAGCTAGCTCCATAAGAATGGAGTGCTAATTAGAAAAAAATATATGTCATGCTTGTGTAATTATATCATAATGAACTCTACTGTCACGTATAACTAAAAAGAACCAATAAAAAAAGACCACCCATGTTCGTGGTATTAATATTATTAAATAATATTATTAATGTTATTAATAACTAACATTATAAATATTAATTGATATTATTAAATAGACTTTAATATTACTAAATAGCCATATTACCAAAAACTATCTACAGATGCAATGTGATCCCCATCAAAATAACCAATTACATCCTTCACAGAAGTAGGGGGGGAAAAAAAGTTCTAAAATTCATATGGAAGAATAAAAAACCCAGAACAGCCAAAGCAATTATAAACCAGAAAAGCAATTCTTTTTTTTTTTTAGTGTGTGTGTGTGTGTGTGTGTGTGTGTGTGTATGTGTGTGTGTTTCTTTTTAGTTGTAGATGGACACAATACCTTTATTTTATTTGTTTTTATGTGGTGCTGGGGATCGAACCCAGTGCCTCACGCATGCTAGGCAACCGCTCTACCACTGAGCCATGACCCCGGCCTCAGAAAAGCAATTCTTTTTTTTTTTTTTAAAGTGTGACAGCAGCTTTTTTTTTTTTTTTTAATATTTATTTATTTGCGTTAGTTGTACACAATGTGTTTTTACGTGGTGCTGAGGATCGAACTCAGGCCGCGCACTCACTAGGCGAGCTCTCTACTGCTGAGCCACAACCCCAACCCCAGAAAAGCAATTCTTGAGGTATCAAAATACCTAACTTCAAATTACACTATAGAGCTATAGTAACAAACAGTGCCTGGTAGTGACATAAAAACAGACATATAGACCAGTGAAACAGAATAGAATACACAGAGACAATCTCATAGATCTGTAGTCGTCTGATCCTTGACAAATGTGCCAAAAACATGTTAGAGAAAAAAATAGCCTGGTGGTGCTGAAAAAAACTAGTTATCTACATAGAAGAATAAGACTAAGACTAGATCTCTATCATTCATACTCCACAAAAGTAATTCAAAATGGGTCAAAGACCTAGGAATTAGACCAGAAACTATGCAATTCCTAGAAGAAAATATAGAGTCAACACTCCAACATATAGGCACAAGCTACAACTTCCTTGATCAGACTCCTAAAGCTCAAGAAATAATACCAAGAATTAATAAATGGTGTGGCATAGAGTTAAAAAGTTTCTGCAGAGTAAAGAAAACAGTTGATGTGAAAAGAGAATCTGAAGAATGTAAGAAAATCTTTGCTATCTAATCTTTCTTTCTTTTTATTTATTTATTTTTTTGTACTTGTAGATGGACAGAATGCCTTTATTTTGTTTGTTTGTTTTTATGTGGTGCTTAGGATCAAACCCAGTGTCTCACGCATGCTAGGCAAGTGCTCTGCCACTGAGCTACAGCCCCAGTCCCTTCTATCTGCTCTTCTGATGGAGGATTAATATCCATAATATATAAGGAACTCAGAAAACTTCCCCCCAAAAAAAAAAATCAGTAAATGGGTAAATTAATTAAATAGATACATCTCAGAAGATAAAATACAAATAAATAACAAATATATGAAAAAATGTTCACTTGTTTAACAATTATGGAAATGCAAATCAAAACTACACTTGAGATTTCATCTCCCGCTAGTTAGAGTGGAAGTCATCAAGAATACAAACAATAATAAATGCTGGAGAGAATGTGGGCAAAAAGAAATACTTCTACACTATTGGTGGGATTCTAAATTAGTACGATGACTGTGGAAGTCAGTATGGAGGTTCCTCAAAAAATTAGGAATGGAACTATCATATGACCCAGCTATGCCACTCCTCTATATTTATCCTGAAGAATTAAAGTTAGCATACTGTAGTGATACATGTGTACCCATGTTCATAGCAGCACAGTTCATAATAGCCAAACTATGGAATCAGCCAGTGTGACTGTCACTGGATAAATGGATAAAGAAAAATACAATGAAGCCAGGTGCATGCCTGTAATCCCAGCAGCTCTGGAGGCTGAGGTAGGAAGATCATAAGTTCAACGCGAGCCTCAGCAACTTAGTGAGTCCATAAGCAACTCAGTGAGACTTGGTCTCTAAATAAAATACAAAAATGGACTGGGCATGTGGCTCAGTGGTTATGCGCCCCTGGATCAATCCCTAGTACTGAAAAAAAGAAAAAAAAACACAATGGAGTTTTATTCAGTCATAAAGAAGAATAAAATGTCATTCGCAGAAGAAAAGGATGGAACTGGAGCGCATCATGTTAAATAAGTCAGGCTCAGAAAATAAAGGATCTTTCACATGCAAAATCTGGAGAGGAAAATTAAAAAAGTAATTGGTGGTGTTGGGGAGATCTCAAAAAACTAGAAGGAAGAGCAGAGGAAGGGGAGTAGACGGTTGAAGGATGGGAGGGAAAGGGAAAATTACAGGGACCAATATTGACCAAATTGTATTATTATATTGTGTCCTCATGCATGAGTAAATAATAATTCCACTATTATGTACAATTTTAATGCACCAATAAAAAACTAAGAAAAAGAATAAAAGACAAAGAAATACTTAGTTCTTGTCATAAATTGAAATGAAAAATTTCAAATGAGCAGTTTTTGAGGAGTGAGGAGAGTAAAGAGCCTGACTTTGTGCATTTTAATTTTGAGATGCCTGTTTGACATCCAAGATACCCAGTAGACTGGTCTCTGAAGTTTAGAGGAAGGTGAGGCCTAAAGATATAAAATAAGAAGTTGTTGGTAGATAAATTTGAAGTTGTAGAGACTGATGAAATTATGCAGGGAGGGAGCATGTGATAGAAGTATTGAATGCTGGAGCATTCCCTTGTTAAAAGTAGTATGAACATGGTATATATTAGAAACCAAATGAAGAAAGTATTTCAAAGAAGAAATGAACACCAGGATCAGATGCTTTTACGGATAGATTGAGTATGAGGAATATTGACCACAATTAGCAGAGTGAACTTGACTAGAGCAGTCAGGATTTAAGGGGTTTGAGAAATCAGCATATATAGGTAGTATGTCAGCTTATTTCTTTAGCTCTGTCTTTCCCACCTCAAAATTACTTAAAAAGCCCTGCTTCTTAGAACATATCCAGGACATTTAATTTAGTCTTTTACATTCATGGATATAAACTATTTTCCTCCTAAAAATTATAAGCAATATTTTCATTTTTGTCTGTATCAGTTGAGATGTCACTGTTATTTGTTCCTACGTAATTCCTATTAAGGTAAAATCCTAGAATGTTGATAGTTGAAAGGAACTATATTTAACCCCACTTGAACTTAATTGTTATTTATCTGTTATGCCTGAAAATTCATGTTATTTGCTTTTAATTACTTTTGGATTTATTGTTTAGTAAAGAAGGTATCAATTTTTTTAAAAACAGAAATATGTTGGTGAAGTGTTCAACATCGTCAGTCAACAATCAACAGCAAGGCCAGGATGCATCATTGCGTTAGATCCCATTACCAAACTTGTAAGTATTATTTTTTTTGTTACTTAGCGTAAGGTATGTGATATGTATGCCAACTTATATTGATATTTGTTTATATTTAGCATGGAAAAAAAACCCAACTGCTTCATGTTTTTCAAGAAGATTTTATTTTGAATAATCTTGAGAGGAAAAGTCTGGGAAAAGACAGCATTTTACCTGATACAGGTAAAGAATTTTTATATGTAATAACATTAATGTAGAGTATGTTAGGTAGTTATTAAAGATAAATTGATATGTTTTACATTGTATATCTTAAGTTAAAATTGTCCTGTGTACATTTCTGATATTATTATAAATATTGACAACTATATATTTATTTTGAGACAGGTTCTCCCTATGTTGCCCATGCTGCCCTTGAACACCTGGGTTCAAGCAGTAATGCCTCAGCATCCTGAATAACTGGGACTACAGGCTCATGTCACTTATCCTGGCTTATTTTTTTTTATTATTAACCAAGAAATAGAAAAAAAATTAAAGGAATTTCTCAGTTATATAGCATAATAGAAATATTTACCATTGATGTTTTCGTACTCTTCACATAGATAGGATCTTACCCTACATTGGATGACATGGATTCCTGGTCTTTTAGACAGCTATAATTTAAAGAAATAACTTAAAAATTCAAGCTATCGGGTCCTTAAAGGCTAAGTGTTTTTGGTTTTGGTTTTTTGTTGATACAGGGAGCTGTGTGCATGTCAGTGATCTACCACTGAGCTATATCCCCAGCCCTTTTGTTTTTTTTTTACTTTGAGACATGGTCTCATTAAGTTGTTCAGGCTGGCTTTAAATTTGCCATCCTCCTTCCTCACGCTGCCTAGTAGTTGGAATTATAGGCATGTGTCACTGTGCCTGATGACTAAGTATCTTAATTTACTTTTTATACTAAAAGTTTAAAATTCTTTTTAAAACTCACTGCTCAATATTATCTGTTAATTTACATGAAGAAAAATGAGAAAAGAAAGCTAAAATTTATTGGTCTTCAATCTCAATTACAGAACCAAACCAAACTCAGAAATGATGTTCCTTAAGATTAAAATCTTATAAAGATTTATAAGTTTATCACTTATCAAGCCAATGATCAAATCTGAAATGATATTAACTACATTCTCTACTGCTCCAGATATTTTTTTAATTCTTTTGTACATTGTTCATTTATTCCACATCTTAGATATTGTTTCTAACGCTATTTCCATTTTTCTTCTCTTTTGAGAAGTATTCCTTAGAGTTCTCCACTTTTATGTTGAACATCCAGTTTCTTAACCCTGTTTTCACTTAGTCTTCTATTATTTTCCCTGAGATTTCATGAGCTGTGCAAATACACTTTGTTTATGTTTTATAATTTTGAACATGATGGAAATATGCTAAAAATGGGGAATAAAGATGGCAGGTATAGAACAAAATATTGTTTATGTAAATAAAAAGGCTTTTATCTTTTTATGTTAAAATGGCAATGTTAATTTCAAATCTTAAACTTTTTAAAGGAAAATTACTCCCATGTGCTTATAGCTATGTCTTCCATCTTTTTAGCATTTTCTTTTCTAAGATTCTTAAATTTTTAATTTTTTATCTTTAATTTTTTAAAAAAGTTTTTCTTAAAACATTCAGGGAATTTTTAATGACTTTTACTCAGAAATTATCTTTATTATTAGAGCTTCCCAGAAAATACCAAGGAGTTGTTTTTTTTTCTTTTCTCTATTGTCAAGAAGAGAAGTATTTTATGGATATTTTCATTATTGGGGCATTTTTTCTTGATAGTGAAATTATAAGTAATAGGATTGATTTGTTCTTTTTTTCTTTTGTGATCATTCCTTTGTCCTTTCCTGCCTATTAATTCTTACAATTTGAATACATAACTCAGAACACATTATCAAACTTACCTTTTCATTTGGTTTCCTAACACAAGATGATTTGAGATATTTATGGTCACCTTTATTTTCTAAAGTGTTTTTTAATTAATAATTTATTTTATTTATTTATTTTTATGTGGTGCTGGGGATCAAACCCAGTGCCTTCTCACACATGTTAGGCAAAGGTTCTTCCACTGAACCACAAACCTCAGGCCCTAACGTGTTCTTTTGAAAACTTTTTTCTATACAAATTTAAAAGGGCAAAACCTTTATGTCTCAAAAATAGTTGCTTTCTATTTTTGACATGTTCTATGACTTATAGGGAATTTGTAGTCTAGTTTTTTAATGTCATTTCATACTTAACCAAGAATAGCTTATAGTGAAAACTAAAAAAGGAATAATGAACCATTGATTTTATGATAATTTTTAGAAAATTCATTTAGTTCTTTTAGGCAACTTTGCATGCTGTTTATATAGTATGGACTAAGAAAAATTTTCTTAAATAATATGTTAGGTGATGAATACTTACATTCTGGTCATTAGGTATGCATCTGAATAAGACATTCTGTTGTGAAACTTACTTTGAAAGATTTTGGCAACAAAATTCCATCATGATATATTGTCTTAAAATATACATTACAGGGCTGGGGTTGTGGCTCAGCAGTAGAGTGCTCGCCTAGCACGTGCATGGCCTGGGTTCGATCCTCAGCACCATGTAAAAATAAAGGCATTGTGTACAACTAAAATGAATAAATAAATATTAAAAAAACCAAAATATACATTACATATTGGCTTAACTTTTTAGTGAGATTGCTTAAATAAATGAAATTTTTACTTAAAATATATATATATATGTATTACATAGTTCCTGTTTGGAAATTTTACTGTTAATAAGATCTTTTCTATATGAACATAATGATGACTGTGATGCATGATTTTTAAGCCTTTCAATTAAAAAATGAAATTTAAGCATAATATGCATATAATTGTTAAAATTTTAGATTAACAAATTTACGTGGTAAAGAAATTGAGTATATTCTACCATGCCACTTTGTATTTGGAACCCTAGGTAAAATTTTTCAATTTTTTTTCTTTTAAAAATTATTTTAAGTTGGTTTATTTGGTATGTTGTCCCACTTATCTGTGTTACTAATAAAAAATATCACTTATACCAACAGGCAGTTCACCTAATAGATTTTCTGAAAAGTTCTACCTAGTTGTGATAGAGTACACACAAGACAGCCGTTCACTACTACACATGTGGAATTTACACTTAGAGTCAATTCCTGTCTCCTTGGGTGAGTCCTTTATTTTTTCTTTTGGTAACTTTAGGCATAAATATTAATACATTATACATGATTGGACAGTTTAGGACATACTTCTTAAAGTCATTCTTTTTTAAAAAAATATTATTTATAATATTAGTGTGTATTACAATTCATAATGCACATATATAGCATCTTTTTACATACAACTGTTTGTATACAAAGTATATTCGTACCATTCAGGTCTTCAATCATGCATTTAGGATAATGCTATCCATCCATTCAACCACCTTTCAACCTGGGATGGCTGGGTCATAGGGTGGTTCCATTCCCAGTTTTCCAAGAAATCTCCATACTGCTTTCCATAACGGTTGCACCATTTTGCAGTCCTACCAGCAATGTATGAGTGTGCCTTTTTCCCCACATCTTCTCCAACATTTATTGTTGTTTGTGTTCTTCATCGCTGCAATTCTGACTGGAGTGAAATGAAATCTTAGAGTAGTTTTGATTTGCATTTCTCTTAATTGCCAGTGATGTTGAGCATTTTTTCATGTATTTGTTGATTAATTGTATATCTTCCTCTGAGAAGTGTCTTTTCAATTCCTTAGCCCATTTATTGATTGGGTTGTTTGTTTTTTTGGTGTTAAGTTTTTTGAGTTCTTTATATATTCTAGAAATTAGTGCTCTATTTAATGTGCATGTATTAAATATTTGTTCCCAAATAGTTGGCTCTCTATTCACCTCACTGATTGTTTCTTTTGCTGAGAAGAAGCTTTTTAGTTTAAATCTATCCCATTCATTAATTCTTGGTATTAATTCTTACACTACAGGATTCTTATTAAGGAACTTGGGGCCTAATCTGACATGTTGGAAATTGGAGCTTACTTTTTCTTCTATTAGGCGTATTGTCTCTGGTCTAATTCCTAGGTCCTTGATCCACTTTGAATTGAGTTTTGTGCATGGTGAGAGATAAGGGTTTAATTTCATTTTGTTGCATATGGATTTTCAGTTTTCCCAGCACCATTTGTTGAAGAGGCTATCCTTTCTCCACTGTACATTTTTGGCACCTTTGTCTAATATAAGATAGCTGAAATTATATGTATTAGTCTCTGTGTCCTCAATTCTGTACCATTGGTCCACCAGTCTGTTTTGGTGCCAATACCATGCTGTTTTTGTTACTGTTGCTCTATAGTATAATTTAAAGTCTGGTATGGTGATGCCACCTGCTTCACTTTTCTTGCTCAGGATTGCTTTGGCTATTCTGGGTCTCTTATTTTTCCAGATGAATTTCATGACTACTTTTTCTATTTTGAAGAATGTCATTGGGATTTTGATTGGAATTGCATTAAATCTGTATAATGCTTTTGGTAGTATGGACATTTTGACAATATTAATTCTACCTATCCAAGAGCAAGGTAGGTCTTTTTATCTTCTGAGTTCTTCTATAATTTCTTTCTTTAGTGTTCTATAGTTTTCATTGTAGAGGTCTTTAACCTCTTTCGCTAAGTTGATTCCCAGGTTTGTTTGTTTGTTTTTTTTTTTTTTTTTTGATGCTGTTGTAAATGGGGTAGTTTTCATCACTTCCCTTTCAGAGGCTTTGTTGCTGATGTACAAAAATGCCTTTGACTTATGGGTATTGATTTTGTATCCTGCAACTTTGCCGAATTCATTTACTAGTTGTAACAGTTTTCTAGTAGAGTTTTTTGGGTCTTCTAGGTATATTATCATGTCATCAGCAAATAGTGCTAATTTGAGCTCTTATTTTTCTATCTGGATCCCTTTAATTTCTTTCGTCTAATTGCTCTGGTCACAGTTTCCAGTACTATGTTAAATAGCAGTGGTGACAGGGGGCATCCCTGTTTTGTTCCAGTTTTTAGAGGGAATGCTTTCAATTTTTCTCCATTTAAGATAATTTTAGCTCGGGGCCTTGCATAAATAGCTTTTGTAATGTTGAGATATGTTCCTGATATTTCTAGTTTTTCCAGTGTTTTGAACATAAAGGGGTGTTGTATTTTGTCAAATGCTTTTTCTGTGTCTATTGAGATGATCATATGATTTTTATCTTTAAGTCTATTGACTTATGTTTATTGATTTCTGAATGTTGAACCAGCCTTGCATCCCTGGGATAAAACCCACTTGATCGTGGTGCACTATCTTTTTGATATGTTTTTGTATCCGATTTGCCAGAATTTTGTTGAGGATTTTTGCATCTATGTTCATTAAAGATATTGGCCTGAAGTTTTCTTTTTTGGATGTGTCTTTGCATGGCTTTGGAATTAATGTAATATTGGCCTCATAGAAATAGTCTGGAAGAGGTCCCTCTTTTTCTCTATTTCTTGAAATAGTTTGAAGAGCATTGGTATTAGTTCTTCTTTGAAAGTCTTGTAGAACTCGGCTGTAAACCCATCAGGTCCTGGACTTTTCCTTGTTGGTAGCTTTTTGATGACATCTTCTATTTCTTCACTTGTAATGGATCTGTTTAAATTGTGTATAGCCTCCAGTTCCAGTTTAGGCAAATCATACGACTCTAGAAATCTGTCAATACTTTCAATATTTTCTTTTTTTTTTAATATTTTTTATTTGCTTTAGTTGTACACAATGCGTTTATTTTTACGTGGTGCTGAGGATTGAACCCGGGCCACGCACGTGCTAGGCGAGAGCTCTACCGCTGAGCCACAACCCCAGCCCAATATTTTCTATTTTATTAGAGTACAAGTTTTCAAAGTAATTTCTAATTATCTTTTGTATATCTGAGGTGTTTGTTGTGATATTCCCTTTTTTATTATGAATGTTAGTAATTTGAGATTTTTCTCTTCTTCTAAGGGTCTGTCAATATTGTTTATTTTTTCAAAGAACCAACTTTTAGTTTTGTCAATTCTTTGAATTGTTTCCTTCGTCTCAATTTCATTAATTTCTGCTCTGATTTTAATTATTTACTGTCTTCTACTGCTCTTGTTGTTGATCTGTTCGTCTTTTTCTAGTGCTTTGAGGTGTGATGTTAAGTCATTTATTTGTTGGGTGTTTTTTTCTTTTAAGGAATGAACTCAGTGCAATGAATTTTCCTCTTACTACTGCCTTCATAGTGTCCCAGCTTAAAGTCATTCTTACATAGTGATGATGATAATTATTTAGTTAATACAGAAAAGCAAAATGAGTTTTTCATTTTCTTGCTGTGAAGAACATTAATATGTATACTGTCTTATCTTTTATGAGGCAGTTTTGGATTATAAAATGTAGTAATTACAGTATTTGTAGAGTCCCCTTGCCAACTTCTTGTTTTTTTTTCTTATGTTTTATAGATGAAAAAGTAGATATGAAAATATCCGAAGCAGTTTGGCAACCAGAAGAACATTATTCTTCTTCTCCAGAGAAGATCCTGTCTCCTTTTTCACAGAAGTATCAGGCTTGCAGAGCAAATCTTCAGAGTACCAGCAAGTTGTCTTTGTTTTCAGAAATGGTGTATAGTCAAGAGTTGCATTTGCCAGAAGGAGTGGAGATAATAAGTGTTAAGCCATCAGCAGGTTTGTTAATTTTATGGAAAGAGTAGTTGCAACAGAGACCCTAAAGTGTAAAATAGTTTTTATTGTCTGGCCCTTTAAGTTTACCAAAACCTGCTTTTAGGAAACTAACATTATATCCTGAGAAAATCTTAAGTTCCACCTAGGAATCTGCTCAGCATTAATTATTATTGAAGGGCCCTATAAAGTGACCCTTTAATATTTAGGTAAGCATGGGACATTCACATTTGTATTGAAAAATATGAACAAGGAAGAGCCAAGCAATGTTGAAAAAATACTTTAAAATGTTGATATCTTTAAAATAAGATATATAATAATGTCTATAATTAGAGAGCTATAAAATGGGTGCTAGATTTAGAGTCAAGATAAGAGGGGCTGGGGTTGTGGCTCAGTGGTAGAGTACTTGCCTTGCATGCGTGAGGCACTGGGTTCAATCCCTAGCACCACATTAAAAAAAAAAAAAAATCAAATAAAGAAAGGTATTAGGGCTGGGGTTGTGGCTCAGTGGTAGAGCGCTTGCCTGGCATGTGCGCGGCCTGGGTTCGATCCTCAGTACCATGTACAAATAAACCCATTGTGTACAGCTAAAGCAAGTAAATAAATATTATAAAAAAAAGAAAGGTATTGTTTCCATCTACAACCAAAATAAAAAGAATCAAGATAAGAATTCGGGTTTCTAATCCTGCCTTAGTCTAGTTGTTTGATTCAAACACAGCATGCTTAATGTGTTTGATTGAGTCCTTACCTATAAAATGTAGGAATTGAAGTAAATTTTCCCAGTATTCCCTTTTTGCTCTAGGCTTCATTTTTAATATATCATTGTTATCATTGTGATGTCACTAAATGCCCCTTACTGATCTTATTGAGCCTTAAACTAAATATAGACTACCATATTCCTAACAGTAGTTAATGCAAAAGGACTTAAAACATTTAGTTGATGAGACCATAAGTATAACTAAATTTGATATTTTTAATGGATTATTTTTATTGTAGGACATCTGAGTTCTTCTTCCATATATCCTGTATGCAGTGCTCCTTATTTATTGGCAACTTCATGCTCAGATGAGAAAGTAAGATTTTGGAGATGCAGAGTAACAGATGGAGAATCTGCCACATCAAAGAATGGAAAAATGGATCTTGTATACATTTGGGAAGAATGGCCATTACTTATTGAAGATGGACTTCAGAGCAATAGTAGTATAACTGTACCTGGTAGGCCTATAGAAGTTAGCTGTGCACATACAAATCGTTTAGCTGTAGCATATAAACAGCCTGCATTTAATAGTAGATCTTCTCAAGACTTTTTGATGCATGTAAGTATTTTTGAATGTGAGTCTACAGGAGGTTCGTGTTGGGTCCTTGAACAGACGATTCATTTAGATGAGTTAAGCACAGTGTTGGATTCTGGCATTAGTATTGATAGCAATTTAGTGGCCTATAATAAGCAAGAGGCATGTTTATTCAGTAAAGAAAGTATCACATCAAACACAAAGCATTTAGTTCACTTAGATTGGATGTCTAGAGAAGATGGTTCTCATATCCTGACTGTAGGAATCGGATCAAAACTTTTTATGTATGGACCACTGTCTGGCAAAGTACAAGAACAACCTGGTAAGGAAAGCCTGGCATTTCCTCTCTGGGAGAGTACTAAACTTGTGCCTCTTTCTAAATTTGTACTGTTACGAAGTGTGGACTTGGTTTCTTCTGTAGAAGGCTCCCCACCGTTTCCTGTTTCTTTATCATGGGTCCGGGATGGCATTCTTGTGGTAGGAATGGATTGTGAAATGCATGTATATTCCCAGTGGCAGCCATCTTCTAAACAAGAACCTGTTATAATGGATTCATGCAGTGGGAGCACTCCGTCTATACTAAGTTTAATAAAACAAAGTAACTCATCAAGTTCTGGGTTACATCCCCCAAAGAAAACTCTGACTCGATCTATGACCAGTCTTGCACAGAAAATTTGTGGAAAGAAAACTGTATTTGATCCTTCAGTGGATATGGAAGATTCGGGTCTTTTTGAAGCAGCTCATGCACTGTCCCCAACTTTACCTCAGTACCATCCCTTGCAACTTTTGGAACTCATGGATCTTGGCAAAGTTCGGAGAGCAAAGGCCATCTTGTCACATCTTGTGAAGTGCATTGCTGGGGAAGTTGTGGCTCTGAATGAAGCTGAATCCAATCATGAACGCCGCCTAAGGTCTCTCACCATCAGTGCTAGTGGAAGCACTACGAGAGACCCCCAGGCATTCAACAAAGCTGAAAATATAGATTACACAGAAATAGATTCTGTCCCTCCACTTCCGTTATATGCCTTACTTGCAGCTGATGATGATAGCTGTTACTCATCTTTGGAGAAATCTAATAATGAGAGTTTCTTAAATAAATCAAACCAGTTGTCAAAGGAAAGTTATGATGAACTTTTTCAGACTTCAGCTCTAATGCCTGATATTCATGTGTTAGAGACAGATGAAGAAACAACAAAGCCCAGAGTTATTGACCTTTCACAGTATAGTCCATCTTATTTTGGTCCTGAGCATGCTCAAGTTCTTTCTGGCCACTTACTTCATTCTAGTTTACCAGGACTCAGTCGGATGGAACAGATGTCTCTGATGGCCTTAGCAGATACTGTTGCAACTACAAGCACTGATATTGGAGAAAGCAGAGACAAAAGCCAAGGTAACACTAAATTCCATAGAGCATTTGAAGATAGAGCTTATGATAATATTTTACCTATTTTCACAGAAAAATGATCTTAATTTTTTTATAAAATGATGCTATGAAGACTTTTAAAAACATTATTTCTTTCTTCATAGTAGTTTTGACTTCAATAAATACTTTATATCCGATAAATCATAGTGCCATAAAAGAAGGACACAAAAATTCATCATGACAGTCATTTTAACTGAATCTTTGTGAGTTTAGCAAAAGTATACAGAATTTTTTGTGGTGTTAGGGATTGAACCCAGGGCCTTATGCAAGCACTCTACCACTGGGAGCTATACTCCCAGCCATCTGATTCTTATTAAACAATTAATTTAGGTACTTGAAAATGCAGTAATTTCTGTTGATTTTTTTAAGTTATAACAATCCACTATTAAAAATTATAAAAGTTTTGAGTTTTTTTAAATTAGCATAAGTAATTACACCTACCTATAACAAAAAAGGCATTACTCCTACCTATAACAAAAAAAAAGCATAAGAAAATTAGATCTTTTTTTTCACACAGAGAGCATTTTTTAAAAATCTCCTGAATTCATGAACAAATTTGGACAATTCCCCTCAAATCTCAAATAAGATGTGAAATTAACTATTTAAAAATCAGTTACATTTTAATTTAAACAAAATTTAAGTCAAATAAGGTCAAATAATAATAAATCCTGAGTCAGTTCATTCTCTGTTATTTTTCTAGTTATTTAGCTAGAGTTTTTTGTAATGTAAAATTATGTAGAAAAAGGGAATATTAGAAAATATTTTAGACTGATAACCTTTTTGTCAGTTAAAGAATGTTTTGTCACTGGTTCTGGTGCTGTGACATATGCTGATTGTCGGAAATTTTAGTATTGTCGTGCTTACAAAATGTTTCTTTTTTTTTTAACATTTTTTTTTTCTTTTTGCAGGTGGAGAAACTCTTGATGAATGTGGCTTAAAGTTTCTTTTGGCTGTTAGACTCCATACATTTCTTACAACTTCCCTTCCAGCCTGTAGAGCTCAACTCCTTCACCAAGGTGATTTGATAGTAATCTCTTTGGGGAGAGGGAGCATGCATGGCAGAGTAGGGTTATTGGGAATGGAACCCAGGGCCTTGCACATGCTAGGTAAGCACGTGCTGTATTACTGAGCCGCACTTCCAGCTGATTTTGGTGATAATCTATTACAGGAAAGAAAGGCAAGTCGAAAGAAAGAAACTTGTGACTTTTATACTTATTTTTTGCTTAGGTATGATAGTGATGCTGTGTTTGATGTATTGTAAGTTTCCTGTATTTTATTTATTTATTTTGTATCAGGGATTGAACTCAGGGGCACTCAACCACTAAGCCACATCCTCAGCCCTTTTTTGTATTTTTATTTAGAGACAAGGTCTCACTGAGTTGCTTAGTGCCTTGCCATTGCTGAGGCTGGCTTTGAACTCATGATCCTCTTGCCACAGCCTCCCAAATTGCTGGGATCACAGGCATTTGACACCTCGCCAGGCAGTTTTCTTTATTTTTAAGAAGTTTATTTCCTCTTAATCTTGTTTGTTAAGACCTAGTGGTTTTAATGGTAGTTGAAAAGAGTTAATGAAGAAGTGGATATTGGGCAATTGGATATTCTGTGTTTTTATTTTATTTTTTGGGGGGGTTACTAGAGAGTGAACACAGGGGCACTTAACCACTGAGAAACATTCCCAGCCCCTTTTACTTTTTATTTTGAGACAGGGTCTTGCTAAATTGCTTCGGGCCTCGCTTAGTTGCTGAGGCTGGCCTTGAACTTTCAATCATCCTGCCTCCTGAGTCACAGGGATTACAGGTGTACGCACACCCAGCTCTGTGTTATGTTTTTAAATGTGAAATATTAAAGGTAAATTATTATTGTTTCATTCTCCTTTATTTTTTGTTTAGATTGTCTCTTTTTTTGTCTTTTTGATATTCATGTAAATTGAGATCCCCCCAAATTTTAACACTTCTTATAAAAATAAAACATTCAAATTTAAATGCTTTACACAAAGGAAACACAGAACATAAACAATAAAAATTCATGAAATTTGTTCTCCTGAAACAGATAAAATTAGCATGTATTGCAGTTATTAGTTTAATAAAATTATATTTCAGATATGCTCACGTACTGTTTAGACAGTACTCTTACAGTCGAGTAACAAAAATCTCACTAAAGTTGACTTAAAATGAATATTTATGGGCTCAATTCCTAGGAGCTTAAAGAAATGAAGCTGGGTTCCAGTATTATTGCATCTACAGGTTTGAATAGTGTTACTGGTACTCTGCAGATGAGCCTCTATTCCTTGGTCTGTGTCTCTTGCTCTTTCTTTTCTATTTTGTTTCTCTCCCTGCTTCCTTTACCCCCTCATTTTGCATTTAGTTTTGGAAAAGTAAAATTTAAACTTAGTTCTGAGATTAAGTTCTTTTTTAAAAAAAGTTTTATTGTAAATTGACCTATAATTCTGTATATTTAAGGGATACATGTAAGGTATATGTATACAAAGTGGAAAGATTAATTCAAGCTATTTAACATTCATCTGCTCAAGTACTTTTATTTTAAGGTGAAAACACTTGAAATTCACTTTTAGCAGTTTTGAAATATGCAAATGTACTATTATTAAGGGTAATCATCATGTTGTGCAAGAGACCTCAAAAACTTATTCCTCCTTTCTTTATATCATTTAACCAGTATCTTCCCATTATCCCTATCTTCTAGCTTCTGGTTACCACTATTTCTACTCTCTGTTTCTATGAGTTTTGTGTTTTAGATACCATAAGTGAAAATATGTAGTATTTGTCTTTTTATATGCCTTTCATTTAGAGTAATGTCCTCTAGGCTCATTCAGGTTATTATAGATGACAGAATTTTCTTCTTTTTTATGGCTCTTTAGTATTCCTTTTTGCATTTTTCTTTATTCATTCATCCATTGATGGACACAAAGATTGATTTCATAATTGAGATATTGTGAATCATGCTGCAGTGAACATGGGGATTTAGGTATCTCTTCAACATATTGATTTCAAATCCTTTGGAAATATATACAGAGAAGTAGGGTTGCTAAATCTTATATTAATTCTAGTTTTAGTTTTTTGAGGAATCTCCATACGTTTTTCCATAATGGCAATAATAATTTACATTCCCACCAATAGTGTATAAGACTTTCATTTTCTGCACATCCTTGCCAATGCTTACTATCTTTTTGATGATAATCTTTCTAAAAGATATGAGGTGATATTGTAGCACAGAGCATGGTTTGGTGGGTTCTTTGTTTCATGAATGTGAAGAATGAACTCCACAGACAAAGAGTGAGAGCAAAGTAACAGGATTTATTAGAATAATATAAAGAAAGCAGAGCTCTTGTAGGAGGAGGGATGGAAAGAGAGGGTTGCCAGTGAGTGGCTATTTTCTAGGGATGTATATATGAATCTGTAGGGTTAAGGAATCTAGGTAGCTCTTGACCCAATCCTGGCTAAGACACTCAGGGTCCTTAAGCTCTTCAAGTTCCCTTTGATCCTATCAAGTTCCTGTGCCTCTTTATGGAGGTGGTCTGGGCACTAGGCAACATTTATCTCACTGTCACTTACTTTTTCTGCTTACACAGGGATGGGCTTGATCTTGATGAGGCCTGGCCTTTTGTGTCAGTCTTCTCTAAGCCTGTTACACAGAAATCTGACCTTGAAGGGCCCAAGTTTCCAATCTGCCTATTTAACTCTTTTTCTTGCCTTGCTATTGTGACTTTAATTTGCTACTTCCCTTATCATTTAAATATGTTGAACATTTTTTTTGTTGGCCATTCATATGTCTGTCTTTGGTAAATGTCTGTTCAGATCTTTAGATGAGTTATTTGATTTGTTTTACTTTTGGGTTTCTTATATATTTTGGATATTCACCTCTTATTGGATGTACAGATTATTCTCTGTGAGTTATATCCTTTGCTCTACACAAGCTTTTTAAATTTGATGTAATCCTCCTATTTATTTGTTTTTGTTTTTGTTGCCTGTGCTTTAGGGATCTTATCCAGATCATTCCCGTTTTCTTTTTTCTTTTAAAGATCTAGTTGCTTTTATTGCAATGAATTTGACATACCATTTTAAAGTGTACAATTCAATGCATTTAGTATATTCATAATGCTATAAAATGAACATTGTCAAAATATTCAAAAATATTTTTAATACATCAAAAGAAAACCCAGTATCCATTAAACAATCAGTCCCCAGTTTCTAATAACCAACAATCTGTTTCAAATCTCTATGGATTTACCCAGTATCCATTAAACAGTCAGTCCTCACTTTCTCATAACCAACAATTGCTTCAAATCTCTATGGATTTACCTATTTGGTATTTCCTGTAAGTGTAATAATACACTATGTGGCCTTTAGTTTTTGCCTTGTTTCATATAGTTTGTTTTCAAGGCTCACCCATGTTTTATAGCTTGTATCAATATTCTATTCTTTTCATTGGCTGAATAATGCTACATTTTTATATATGCATCATATTTTATTTATCCATTCATCCATTCAGGGACACTGGATTGTCTTCTTTTGACATTTGTGAATAGTGCTTCTGTGAACATTCATGTACAAGTATTTGAGAAACTGCTTTTATTCTCTTGGGTATATACTTTGGAATAGAATTTAATCATATGGTAGTTCTTTAATTCATTGAGGAGTTGTTAAAATGTTTTACACCGACGCTGTACCTGCACCATTTTGCCTTCTCAGCTGCAGTGCACCATTTTGCCTTCTCAGCTGCAGTGTACAAGAATCTCAATATTTCCACATTATCACCAACAATTATTTTCATTTTTAAGATATATTTTTATGAAGCCAGGCCTGGTGGCACATGCCTGTAATCCCAGCACTTGGGAGGCTGAGGCAGGAGGATCCCGAGTTCAAAGCTGGCCTCAGCAATGGTGAGGCACTTTGTATCTCAGTTAAACCCTGTCTCTAAATAAAAATACAAAAAAGGGCTGGGGATGTGGCCCAGTGGTTGGATGCTCCTGAGTTCAATCCCCGGTCCAAAAAATATATATGTGTGTGTGTGTGTGTGTGTGTGTGTGTGTGTGTGTGTGTGTACGTACTAGTTTCTTAAGGCTACTGTAACAAACTAGATATCTTTGAAAATTTTCTCAATTCTGGAGACTAGAGTCTGATATCAAGGTGTTGTCAGGGTTGGCTCCTTCTGAAGGCCATGAAGTACTACTGTTAGATGAATTATTCCTACCTCTACCTTTATTTCCACATGGTATTCTCCCTGTATGTCTTCTCATCATAAGGGTCTCATACAGAATATATTAAAAAAACTTAAGTGTGACAATTCAAAAAGGAGCAAAGAAATTGGATAGACATTTCTTCAAAGATATACAAATTGATAATAAGCACATAAAAGGAAGTTCTACGTAATTAATCATTAGAGATGCAAATCAAAATCACAATGAGAGATTACTTCATACCTATTGGGATGGTGCTATGTGTTGAACTGTGTACCTAAAAAAATTAATTGAAATCCTAATTCTCACTACCTCAGAATGTCATAACATGACCTTATTTGGAAATAGGGTATTTACAGAGGTAATTAAAATAAGGTCACTATGAAGAGCCCTCATCCAATACTGCTGATATCCCTGTTTTCTTATGGTAGTTTTATAGTTTCAGATCTTATGTTTAAGTCTTTAATTCATTTTGTATAGTTAACAAAAAGATTGTTAAGTCATTTTGGAATTTTGATTTTTGTATTATTATGTAATGCCCTTTTATCCCTGATAACTTTCCTTGCTTTCAAATTTGCTCTGAAATGAATATATGTACTCCTGATTCATTTGATTAGTGTGAGTATGGTATATTGTTATTCATTTACTTGTAGGCTATATTTGTCTTTATATTTAAATCAGGTTTCTTGGAGACAACTTATAGTTGTACTTTTGTTTTTTTTTAATTCACTCTTAACAGGCTCTTTTCTTTAAATTGAAATATTTGAACCTTTGGCCATTCAAAGTGAATACTGAGATTGTTGATTAATATCTGCTATATTTTTCACTGTTTTCTATTTAATGGTATTGTTTTTGTTTCTATTTTTTAATTCATGAATGGTATTTGTACATATTTATGGAACGTAATGTGACATTTTCATATATGTATACAATATTTAATGATTAGAACAGGGTAATTGGCATATATATTACCCCAGACCTCTGTCATTTCTTTATACTGAGCACATTCAAATCCAACTCAAATTCTATTAGATATTTTCAAACAATCAATCCATTGCTGCCCACCCTTTATTTTTTATTTATTTATTTATTTTTTTGTGGTACTGGGGATTGAACTCAGGGGCACTCGACCACTGGGTCACATCCCCAGCCCTTTTTTGTATTTTATTTAGAGACAGGGTCTCACTGAGTTGCTAAGTGCCTCGCCATTGCTGAGGCTGGCTTTGAACTCACGATCCTCCTGCCTCAGCCTCCCAAAGTGCTGGGATTACAGTGCCACCGCGCCCGGCCCACCCTTTATTTTTATTTTCTTCTTCTACTCTTGAGGTTTTAATGAGAATTTTACATAATTCCATTTTCTCTCCTTTCTTACTGTGTCAGCTGTACTGTCTTCATTTTTTTTTTTTTTTTTTTTTTAGTGTTGCCCTAGAATTTATTATACATGTTCAAATAACACTATATTTCTTCATGGATACTATGAGTACCTTATAACAACAAAATTGTTATTTTTTTCTCTCATCTGTTGTATCATAACTGCTGTTAATTTCACTTACACATAAGCAAACGTAGGCACATGCATGTACATAAAATATGCACATATGCATGAATAATTAAGTATATTCTTATTTTAAAAAAACAAGTTTTCACTTAATGTTTTATTACTCCTCTTCTATTGCTTGTCTTTTCTTTATGTAGAAGCAAGTTTCTGACCTATATAATTTTCCTTCTACTGAAGAACATCTTTTTGTATTTTAATTTTTCTTAGTTATACATGGACATAATATCTTTATTTTGTTTATTTATTTTTATGTGGTGCTGAGAATTGAACCCACTGCTTCACATGTGGAAGACAAACGCTGTGCCACTGAGATACAACCCCAGCCCTGAAGAGCATCTTTTTTTTTTTTTTTGTGGTACTTGGGATTGAACTCAGGGGTATTCGACCACTGGGCCACATCCCCAGCCCTCTTTTGTATTTTTATTTAGAGACAGGGTCTCACTGAGTTGCTAAGTGCCTCGCCATTGCTGAGGCTGGCTTTGAACTCGTGATCCTCCTGTCTCAGCCTCCCAAGTGCTGGGATTACAGGAGTGCGCCACCGCCTGAAGAGCATCTTTTAAGATTTTTTTGCAGATTTATGGGCAATGATTACCTCAGTGTGTGTTTGTCTGAGAAAATTTCTTTTTATTATAATTTTTTTTTCCCAAAAATTTTTTGAATCCACTGCAAGAGAAATAAGGAAAACTACCCCATTCACAATACCCTCAAAAAAAACCTTGGGGAATCAACCAAAAAAAAGAGGTGAAAGACCTCTATAATGAAAACTATAGAACACTAAAGAAACAAAATGAAGAAGACCTTAGAAGATGGAAATATCTCCCATACTCTTGGATAGGCAGAATTAATATTGTCAAAATGGCCATACTACCAAAAGTCTTAAACACATTTAATGCAATTCCTATTAAAATCCCACTGACATTCTTCACAGAACTAGAAAAAGCAATCATGAAATTCATTTGGAAAAGTAAGAGACCCAGAATAGCCAAAGCAATCCTTAGCAAGAAGAGTGAAGCAGGAAGCATCATCACAATACTAGACCTTAAACTATACTACAGAGTTATAGTAACAAAATGGCACGATATTGACACCAGAACAGATACTGGCACCAAAACAGATACATAGACAAATGGTAGAGAATAGAAGCACAGAGACAAACCCACATAAATATAGTTATCTCATACTAGACAAAGGCACCCAAAACATACCTTGGAGAAAGCATGGCCTCTTCAAGAAATGGTGCTGGGGAAAACTGGAAATCCACATGTAGCAAAATGAAATTAAATCTGTCTCACCCTGCACAAAAATTAATTCAAGGGCTGGGGTTGTGGCTCAGTGGTAGAGTACTTGTCTAGCACGTGTGAGGCACTGGGTTCAATTCTCAGCACTGCATATAAATAAATAAATTCTATTGACAACTAAAAATTGTTTAAGAAAATCAACTCAAACTGGATCAAAGATTTTAGAGATCCTGCGCCTTATAGAAGAAAAGGTAGGACCAATTCTCCACCTTGTTGGCTTAGGACCTGACTTCTTTAACCAGACTACTAAAGTGCAAGAAGTAAAATTAAGAATTGTTAAATGGGATAGATTCAAACTAAAAAGCTTCTTCTCAGCAAAGGAAAAAATGAATAACATGAAGAAAGAGCCGACAGAATGGGAGAAAATCTTTAGCACATGCACCTCAGATAGAGCACTAATTTCCAGGATATATAAAGAACTCAAGAAACTTAACACCAAAAAAACAGACAAAGAAACCAATCAGTAAATGAGCTAAGGAACTGAACAGACACTTCACAGAAGAAGAAATACAGTTGATCAACAAACATAAATAAATATTCATCATCTTTAGTGATGAGAGAAATGCCAATCAAAACTACACTGAGATTTCATCTCACTCTAGTCAGAATGGCAATTATCAAGAATAGAAGCTTTATATACAACCAGAGATATGAAAAATTGTGCTCTATATGTGTAATGTGAATTTTAATGCATTCTGCTGTTGTATATGTAACAAATTAGAATAAAAAATAAATTTAAAAAATTAGTGCCTAGTAGTTTAGTGGGGAAAAAAAAAAGAATACAAGCAACAGTAAGTGTTGATGAGAATGTAGGGGAAAAGGTACAATCATACATTGCTGGTGGGACTACAAATTGGTACAACCATTCTGGAAAGCAGTATGGAGATTCCTCAGAAAACTTAGAATAGAACCACCATTGGCCTAGTTATCCCACTCCTATGTTTATACCAAAAGGACTTAAAATCAGCATACTACAGTGATGCAGCCACATCAGTGTTTATAACAGCTCAATTCACAAGAGCTAAACTATGAAACCAGCCTAGGTGCCCTTCAAGAGATAAATGGATAAAGAAAATATGGTGTGTATACACAATGGAATACTACTCATCCCTAAAGAGAAATGAAATTATGGTAAATGGATGGAACTGGAGACTATCATGCTAAGTGAAATAAGCCAAACCCCAAAAAACCAAAGGCCGAATGTTTTCTCTGATAAGTGGATGCTAATTCATAGTGGGGCGAGAGTAGGGAAGAATGAAGGAAATTTGGATTTCTTGGAGGGGAAAGAGGGGAGGGTGGAATGAGGGAAGGATGGTGGAATGAGACGGACATTATTACTCTTTAAATATGTATGATTACACCACCGTTGTCGTTCAGCCAGAGGAATGAGAAGTTGTGCTCCATTTGTGCACTTTGTGTCAAAATGCATTCTGTCATGTGTAACTAATTAGAACAAATTAAAAACTAAACTTAAAAAAATGCTTTTTAGTTATAGATAGACACAGTACCTTTATTTATTTTTATGTGCTAAGGATCGAAACCAGAGCATCATACATGCTAGGCAAATGCTCTACCACTGAGCCACAACTTCCGCCCTTTTTATTATAATTACTAGTGCATATTAATTGTACAAAATAACTGGTTTTATTATGACATTTTCATATGTGATATTATATGCTTTGATTGTATTCACCCTCACTATTACCCCTGAGAAAGTCTTTATTACTCATTGAACTTTGAAGGATAATTTCCCTGACTATAGAATTCTGGTTTGATGGGTTTTTTTCTCTCAACACTTTAAATATTTCACTCAGTTCTCTTGTTCATATCCTTTCAAAGGGAAATCTACTGTAAACCTTACCCTTGTTCCTTTGTAGGTAAGGTGGTTATTGTTTGTTATGTTTGTTTTTTAGGTCTTGTTGTAACTCTTCTTTTGTCTTTGGTTTTCTGTAATACGCATAAGTGTGTTTGATATTTGGGGTAATTCATCCTGCTCATTGTTTTCTGAACTTTCTGAATCTGTGGTTGATTTCAGAATATTCTTGGCAGTTATAACTTGAAAAATTTAATCTCCTTTCTCTTTCGTTTCTCCTAGTAGTTCAATTATACTTATGGTAGGCCTTTTGCAATCTGCCTGCAGTTCTTGATGCTCTGTTCTAATTTCATTTATTGAATTTTTTCTTTCCATTTCAGTTTGAGAAATTTCTATTGTTCTATCTGTAGGCTTACGTATTCTTTCCTTGATCATGTTGAGTCTGTTGATGAGCCTGTCAAAGACATTCTTAATTTCTATTTTCATTTTTAGCTTTTCTTTTCAGTATTTTGTCAGAGTCAGTGTCTGTCTGTGTGTCTGTCTCCTATATTATCATCCCCCCCCCCCCCAGTGATTTTGTGGCAAAGATATTCCCTTTTTTTGTGGTAAGAACACAACATGTGACCTCTCCTAACAAATTTATAAGCAAAAAATACATTATTATTAACTATAGGTACAATTTTGTGTAGCAGAACTCTAGATTTATTCATTTTATTTGACAGAACTTGAGGACTCCTGAATTGTAACTGCCCATTTCCCTCTTCCCAGGCCCTGATAACCATCATTCCCCCACCCCCGCCCCGCTCTCTCTCTCTAATTTTTTTTTTTTTAGTTGTATATGGACTCAATGTCTTTGTTTGTTTTTATGTGGTGCTAGGATCAAACCTAGTTTCTCACTTGTGAGGCAAGTGCTCTACCACTGAGCTGTAACTCCGGGCCCTCATTCCTCCCTTTGATTTTATGAATTTGACTATGTCAGATACCTCAGCTAAGTGGACTCAGGCAATATATGTCTTTCTGTGGGTACTTTATTTCACTTAGCATCATGTCCTCTGGGTTCAACCATGTTGTTATATATTGCAGAAATTTCCTTTTTTGAGACTGAATAGTATTTCATTATGTATATAAGCCACATTTTAAAATCCATTAATCTGTTCATGGGTATTTAGGTTGGTTCCACATTTTGGCTATTATGAATAATGCTGCTATGAATATAGAAGTGTTACTATCTCTTCAAGAAAAGGAGATTATTCCATTGCATCTGTTAAAATTTGAGGCTATGTATGTCAAAGCCACATCTTATAATTAATACTAGACAAAATGTACCACTAAGAGACAAAATAGAAGATAAGCCATAAACACCACATGTGTAGGCCAGTAGGTTGCTGACAAAAAAGAAGCTTGTATAAGTATTAAAGTTTGTGACCAATATGATGATCTAGTATAATAACAGTTATGGGCCAAATTGTATTGTAAGTTCTTTAGCTATATTATTTCATTTAATCTTTAAAGCTATGTAATATGATAGTGTCATTTTATAAATAAATGAAGAAACTGAGACAGGAAGAAACTCAATGACTTGCCCATGTTTATATATTTAGTTAGTGGTAAAACTGGAATTTAATGTATGCATTCTGATTCTGGAGTCTGTGCAGTGCTATGCTTAGTTCACTAAGTTACACTCTTTAATTAATATCTTTAATCCTGAGGAATTAAGTCCATAAAACAAATGTTGACCAGAGGAAAGTAAGAAGCAGCTTTGAGGAGGGAAGCATACCAATATAGAATACTGTTTCAAGTGTTTCTCGTTGTCTAAAAAGAATCATGGGTAATTGCTAGAGAACAAAAATTCTAGAGCACGGTGGCAAGTGACATTTGCCATAAACATCTTTTCTATTTTTTCAAAGAAATCTGTGTACAAAGTATATGCTTATTGGAGTGGCACAGTTGTTTGGAAAAACCAAAAATAATAAATGACTCAACTTCTAGCACTCTTAAAGATTTTAAGTATAGTTGTGAATCTCATAAAAATTTGTACACTTTTATTGCAAATATGTAATACTCATTTCTGATAATCATTTTATGTCATATTTATGTTTCTTATAAACATTTTTGACATTTCTTCAGGCCTGTCTACTAGTCATTTTGCTTGGGCATTTCACTCAGTAGCAGAAGAAGAACTGTTGAACATGTTGCCAGCAATGCAGAAAGATGACCCCACTTGGTCTGAACTAAGAGCAATGGGTGTGGGGTGGTGGGTCCGGAATACCCGCATCTTACGCAAATGCATAGAAAAAGTAAGCATGTTTGTTTTGGTGTAAAAATGAATTGATGTATTTTGGATGTTTGCTTAAATGACAGTCTGTATCTCCTCTGCTCTTAATTATTCCCTTTTGTTTTGAGAGCAATAACATGCTTTCAAATAGTCTTTATATTTCAAAATATGTTAACGTAATTTTTAAAAATTTATATTTTAATTCCTAAATTTATAGTTGACACATTTGTTTAGTGGTATATTTCTGACTTGTACAAAATAATACATATTTAGAAAAATAAAACAGTACAGAAGAGCTTGAAATGAAAGAAAGCAATCCTGTTACCTCCTCTTTGTATCCTTCAGTACCATAAATTACTTTTATTTGTATGTACACACATATATTCATAGCATATATTAAAAAGATTTATTTAACATTGAGATAGATAACATATGCCAGTCTAATATGTGAGGACAATTATTTGTTGACTTACAGCCTATTTCTGTGAAAGTTTGACCAATATTTTCTTATTATAGGTAGCCAAAGCAGCCTTTTATAGAAAGAATGATCCTTTAGATGCTGCCATTTTTTACCTTGCAATGAAAAAGAAAGCTGTGATTTGGGGCTTATATAGGTAAGGAAAAAAAAAAAAAAAAAAAACTTCATTAGGAGTAAATACATAAAGTAAGATTTATTCTTGTTGATGTTGATTCATGTAAATTTTTAGTTATTTTTGTGTTTAGGGAGATGTTTCATAGGGAAAAATCTTAGGTGTTTTCCGCAAGTGGGAGAAACCTGATCAGGTCACGTTAGTTTGTTTTGGGGTTTATCAGTCCAGAATTGTATTTTTTGCTTATTTTAGGACCTTCTCAAGGTGCTTCTATAATGCAAATGTCACTAAGCCAACAACTTGCATTTGGTGTGGGGAAGATGATGAAATGGTGGAGTCTGGAACAAGCATCTGCTGTCTGCCCCATTGAGCTTTCATGGGCTAGTAGATCCTTTAAAACTGCCTCCCTCCTTTGGGTGCTTACCTCATTCAATTCAAAAATTCACTTAGAATTTTTCTCTTTCACTTCTTCTCAGCAGGGGGAGATTACCATAAGCAGTTCATCACTTGTTTTGGATTTTGTTCCAAGTGATTTGCATGACAATGTTAGGGAGAAAACCATAGTATCGATTTCTGAGAGACTAGGTCTTTCGGGATTGTTTTTAGTAGGGGAAATTCATTAGAGTTTGATCACCAAAATCATCCTTAGATGGACAAAAAGAAGAGGTTATTGATGAGGTTTAAGTGGTAAAGTAGCACAGAAGTTAATATAAGTTATTTTATATTAATATAAATGCTTACATAATTATTATTTTGCCTGAATTTAAGAATTCTTCAGTGCTACTAATGCAATTATCTTTGTAGTTTGAAAGAAAAAATTTAAGTAATCTCAGAGACCTGGATGGAAAAGTATTATTTTTCACTAGGTAAAGCAGATACATAGTAATTTATGAACTGGCAAATGTTTCTATCAAGTTCTAACTTTTAAGTTTTATCTTTAGAAGATTAGTTCTGATGTAGAAACGTGGTATTCCAAGATTTACCTACTTTCCTTTCCTTTATAGATCTCAAAAAGACACCAGGATGACCCAGTTTTTTGGACATAATTTTGAAGAGGAGAGGTGGCGTAAAGCAGCTTTAAAGAATGCCTTTTCTTTGCTAGGCAAACAAAGATTTGAACATTCTGCAGCATTTTTTCTTTTAGCTGGTTGCCTCAGAGATGCAATTGAGGTAATAAATAAAACTTTTTTTAAAAAATAACATTATCATCCTTCTAAGCTCTTTGTCTAGATTTTTAAAAATATTTTTTAGATGTAGACAGACACAATACCTTTATTTTATTTATTTATTTTTGTGTGGTGCTGAGGATCAAACCCAGTGCTTCATACATGCTAGGCAAGCACTCTACCACTGAGCCACAACCCCAGCCCCTCTTTATGTAGATCTTAAATTTTTATATTTTAATTTGAGCTTTAGTAGATAACAACATAAGCCTAAGTACCTGAAGTAAAGTGATAATCTTCAATAGTGGCTTTAAAAATTTTGTCACTTAGATTGAATGGTATTTATACAGAATTAATATAAACCAGCTTGCATTCATTGGTTAATAGGATAGGTACTTTATGTGGACTCCTAAAATATGAACAGGTAAACAAAAGATCTCTTCTGTCACCTTAAACATATTTAAATGTTTCTTTAACTCTGTCTTAGTTGATGAACCTTAAGTTCTTCAGTGATTATTTCTCTGTAAACCTTAAAAAATTATGAATAGTTAGATTTGCCATTTCTATCTCAAAGTACCCTTTGGCTCAGCGTCTCATACAGGAATCAAGACAGCTTTTTAATTTAGAAATGCTACTCTGCTGGGGTGAATAGAGAAGCATACTCTTGAGAGTAAATTTATAAAATATATGACTTGCATTGACACTGTTTATTATTATTTGCTATTTCCTCATTCAGCTAAATCTTTTTGCAAATATATATTTAGTAATAGCCAGTAAGTTTGCAAATATTAACATAATTGTTGTCAGGTGGATTTGTTAAAGCATGCAATATATGTTTTGTTTCTTCTTGTCCTTGTTTGGTAGTTTTGAAGATTAATAAAGCCTTATGTTTTTCTAGTTGTTAGAAAGTTGAGTTTATCCTAAAATGAAAGCTGTCCCTGCTTATTTATAAATAGTATTTCTCTTTTTAAAGGTATGTCTTGAAAAACTGAATGATATACAGTTGGCTCTTGTAATAGCAAGACTCTATGAATCTGAATTTGATATATCTGCAACATATAAATCTATTTTACGTAAAAAGGTTTTGAGAATTGATTCTCCAGTCAGTGAATTCAGTTCATTGCATATAAATATGCATTATGATCCTTTTCTACGGAGTATGGCATATTGGATTTTGGAAGATTATAGTGGTGCTTTGGAAACATTAATAAAGCAACCTACTAGAGAGGATGATGGTAAGTCATACTTTTAAGAGGTTAACAATTACAAGTATTATTAGTACTTGCTGGCTGTGTAGACCATTGTTGGGCATCAAGGGTAGTAGAAAACAAATTTATGGGCATGATGACTTTATGGTTTAGTTTGGGATATAGGGTTATGTGTACAGTTTTGCTTTTTCTTTTCAGAAAGATAAGTCATTTGAAAACCAATATTGGATTTTATGTGTTTATGAAATGGATTTATTGAATGTAAATATTATTAACATTTGAATATAAATACTTTTGAATATAAAGGCAGTTTGTATAATAAGTTGGATTTACAATGTTTGTGAATTATAGTAAAAAATGTATTCACATAAACAAAGTTTACTTAAGCGATGTGTTTAGAAGATCTTAAGCTGTTGACTATCTTGTTCATGAGATAAGTAATGTAGAGGGTCTTTTAAGTGTATCCTTTGGAGCTCTACTTTGAACTTGTAGAAATTTGGTTTTCTGAAGCTTTCTTATAGGCTCGTATAAAATGGAATTCTTCATGTAAATTCAGATAAAATGATGGGATTTACTTTTTTGAATATTTTTCCAGGATTGAATTGTATCTGGTAGCTGGTACAGTAGGCGACATGTCATTTGGAATACTAATTAGAAAAGCTTCTAGTTTATTACTTCCTGTATGGCATCATTTAATCAGGAAATATCAACTTCGAAACTTATGAGAAAGCCATGAGACTGAGTTGTTCAAGTCTCCTAGCCACCATTTGAGCTAAAGATTTTCTTGTTTTGTTTTGTTTTGTTTTAATTCAAAGCTTTAATGTGTATGGATGCCAGGAGATGCCTTTAAGTTCAGTCTGTGAGGTATCATTAGAAAATAAACATGTGAACAGGGGATACAGTTTAAACAAAATGAAATGAATCATGAGCTAAAGATTTTCACACTGGCCTCTTTGTATTGAAGGGGAAAAATAATAAGTCATTTTCTTGTTCCTACATTCTTGTATAAGTTATACACACAAACACATAGGTATGTATATATATTTTGATGCTTTTAAAACCAGTTAACCCTATATTCTTCTGGAAAAGAACACAAAAGATAATTGTGGCTTGGGTCAGGGTGATAGGGGTAGAGGCAGAGATAAGTATTTGGATTTGGGTTATTTTAAGTTTGGCTAGCCAGGAGTGGATTGGATATAGAATGTGAAGGAATTACAAATCAAGGTCAATTTCTGGCTTCTTAGATTGAACAGTAGATAAATGATATGAGGAAGTGTTTTAGATCAAGAAGTCTTCTCTAATAAGATGACCTTTGGGTAGAGAACTGATTGAAACGAGCAAGTTAATTAATGCAGATATCTAGGTAAAAAGTAGTTTGTGCCAGTTGGGCCCACTGGTGCCCACTTGTAATCCCAGCTGCTCAGGAGGCTCAGGTAGAATAATCATAAATTTGAGGCTAACCTGGGCAACTTGGTGAGACCCTTAATGAAACCCTCTCTCAACAAATCAAAAGATCTGAGGAGGTTGTTCATTGTAGAGTGCTTACCTGGCATTACAAGCCCTCAGTTCAATCCCCTGTACTACAAAAAAAGAAAAAAAAACAGTGATTTGTGCCAATGGCATGTTGAAATAAAATAGTTTCTGAGGCATGATTATATAAATCTAAGTGGAAATGAAATGTAGACCTTAGAAGTTAGATAGGAGTTTAGATATTCAGGGTGAAGTTGGGACTAGAAATAGAGATGTGCACATTATCAGCATATAGAAGGTATTTAAAGCCATGGGAATATGTCAGTTCAACTCAAGGAATAAAATAGAAAAGATATCAAGAACTGAACCCTAAGGTGCTCATCATTGAAAGGTAGAGAAAATGAGTAGGACTAGCAAAGCAGATTGAGGAGGTGTGTCTAGGGCAACAGGAGAAAAAGAACTGAAAGTGTTACCTGAAGAGGTTTGTTTTAGTGGGAAATCAGCATAATTTTTGTTTTCCTACTGTTTTTAGAACATTTTCATTATATTTGTATTCTTGTTTATTCAATGCCATGGATTAGTGTGGTCAATTAATAAAAATTGGTCTAAAGATCCCATAGTAGAGAAAAGGGACAATGATATAAATACCCCATTGAGATCTTAAAGAGCTTTTCTTGATTCATGAAATGAATTCTTTCAGATCAAGTCATGATGTCAGCCTGTAATCCTGCAGTTTTTAATTTCTACAATTATCTAAGAACACATCCTCTTTTGCTGAGACGTCATTTTGGATCATCTGATACATTTTCTGCACACATGGGTTTAACAGGAAAAAGCGAACTGGCAGGAACAATTAATTTAAGTGAAAGAAGATTATTTTTTACTACTGCTAGTGCTCATCTAAATGCTGGCTGTCCGATGTTGGCTTTGGAAGTATTATCAAAGATGCCCAAAGTCATCAAGAAAACAAAACCTCTTTGTAGAGCATCTAGTTTTCTGGATACTAGTAAAGATTCTTCTCCACTAAAATTGAATACAAAGGAAGATAAGTCTTCAGCTGTTGATTGGTCACAATCACTGATGAATGGTTTTGAATCTTCTTCAGAGGGTTCCTCAGAGAAACAATCAAACTCCACTCTTTCTTTTGACTGGAGCCAACCAAGTGTCATGTTTCAAGATGACTCTTTAGAGTTAAAATGGGATAGTGAAAATGATGAAGAAAATGAGGATCTCCCTATTTCAATGAAAGAAGTAAAACCTCTACAGAGAAAAATAGATAAAAAATTAGATGAAATAAGTGATTACACAGAATCTTTCAGCACACTAGATGAAAATGATGTGTTAAATCCATCAGAAGATATAATTGCTGTTCAGTTAAAATTTAGAGCATGTTTAAAAATTCTCACAGTAGAACTTCGTACTTTATCTACTGGCTATGAAATAGATGGTGGAAAATTGCGTTACCAGCTATACCACTGGCTTGAAAAAGAGGTGATAGCTCTTCAGAGGACTTGTGACTTTTGCTCTGATGCAAAAGAACTACAGAGTGAATTTGACAAAAATGGAGATGAGTTTGGAAATGAGGATTCTGATGATTTGCATCATCAAACAAAAGTGAAACAACTGAGAGAAAATTTTCAGGGAAAAAGACAGTGGCTTTTGAAATATCAGTCACTGTTGAGAATGTTTCTTAGTTACTGCATACTTCATGGTTCCCATGGTGGGGGTCTTGCATCTGTGAGAATGGAACTGATTTTGCTTTTGCAAGAATCCCAGCAGGTATGTAACTTCTAATCAGTCAAAAATAGAATCTCTGAAACAGTTTTTCATGTTGGTTTTTTAGTTTTGAATACTAAAATTGTTCTTTTATTAACTACAGTTGCTTTAAGGAATGCTCCTTTTTTTGTAGCCCATCAAATTTTGAATTTTTGAGCTGTGAATGTATTGCAGTTGGAGGACAATTCTCTATTGGGCTATTCTCTATCGGGCTATTCATGATTTGCTTCTACAGTCTTTACATGAATATTTTGTAAGGTGATGAGCTCCTCTTTATTACAAGGGGATATTGTTTCTTTTTTTCTTTTTTCTTTTTTTTTTTTCTTTTTTGGTACCAGGGATTAAACTCAGGGGCACTCAACCACTGAGCCACATCCCCAGCCCTATTTTGTATTTTATTTAGAAATAGGGTCTCACTGAATTGCTTAGCGCCTCACCATTGCTGAGGCTGACTTTGAACTCGCAGTCCTCCTGTTTCAGCCTCCCCAGCTGCTGGGATTACAGGCCTGTGCCACCATGCCCGCTGTTCATCATTTTTAAAATATGATTGCTGGAATGCTGACCTCCTCAAGTTCTAACTCTGTAAATTTCTATTATAAGTTTCAGTTGCTTGAAGTTTTTCAAAGAATTCCCTGAATTACCTAACTAATGGATTAAAACTAGAAATAGTTTTATAATAGTTTTAACATTTTTTTTCTTCTTTGTTTTTAAGGAAACATCAGAACCACTATTTCCTAACCCTCTGTCAGAGCAAACGACAGTGCCTCTCCTCTTTGCTTGTACAGCCAGTGCCAAAACAGTAGTTGCCAATCCGTTATTGCACCTTAGTAATCTAACACATGATATTCTACATGCCATAATAAACTTTGATTCACCACCTCATCCTGATAGCCAAAGCAATAAAGTAAGTATGGTTGGTTTTAAACTTTTAGTTCACCTATATGTGAAGTTAAAACTGAAAGATAAATGTTAATTCTTTTTTTTAAAAAGAATTTGAACATTACACTAGATACAGCAATTGTTTTATTACTAAGTTTATATTGATTCTCATGAAAGAAAACTTCTGGTGTAGATCAGGCTTATCTTATTGTGTTACTTGTACCCAATAGTATATTTCAGTTTCTTTTAAATAAAATTTCGCTTTTTAAAAAAAAAATCAAAATGCCAGCTATTTAGTTTTAGTTAGTTTCATTAAGAGCAATAGGTACATAAGTAGATATGTGATTCTTTAAGTAGTACATTTAGCCAAAATACTGATTGTTTTTGAAAGATAAAAACTTAATATTTTGATGTAAAAGTATTAATGGGAAGTAAAGTTTTTCTTTGTTAACTTTAAAGCATTACATGTTTTAAGGATAATGTGGTGAAATATTTTGCCCCTGTCGTTCCTCTAGGTTAGCTGAATCACCTGCAGTGCTTATTAAAAGTTTGAATTCTGAAGTTCACTCCAAACTCATTAAATCAGTCTGTGAAAAATCCCAGGAATATGTATTTTTTAAAGACATTCCTCCAGTGATTCTAATGCATAACTAATCATATCCTCTTATCCATCATTATTCCACTTTATCCATTGTGGATATCATACTTCATATTTACTCTCAAAATGTGAAATCGTTTGAAATGGAGCTGAGTTTGACTATCTCTGTATATTCCTTGGATATTTTTTGTCCCCTCATGGTCTAGTGTATGATTTTTGCCCACCTTACAGATTATGATATCACACCAATTTGATTTTTTCCTTGGCTGGGGATATAGCTCAGTTGGTAGAGTGCTTACCTTGCATGCACAAGGCCCTGGGTTCAATCCCCAGCACACACACACACAATCTGATTTTTCTCCTTGCCTGATAAAGGACCCTCCTTCCACAGTTTTACTCTCTTGGAAAATTTAATTCTTAAAATTTGATTTTTGTCACCTCTCTTCCTTTACTGTTTTGTAGTATAAATGCCTGTAGTGCTTATTACATGTTTTGGAATTTAATTTCCTTCAGACTGTGTTCATTTTAGCCAAACTTTACTGTTAGCAACTAAGAAAGCTGACTGAGGTAGGATGATTGCAAGTTCAAGGACACCCTTGGCAAATTAGTGGGACTGTGTCTCAAAGTAGAAAAGTTTTATAAAGGTCTGGGGACTTGGCTCAGTGGTAGAGCACACTTGGGTTTGATCCCCAATATCGCGCATGTGTGCACATGCACACGTACACATACACATACACTTTAATTATAGCCTAGCTATATGTATATAATGTATCACTACATTCTCTTTTGCTACCTTAAAGTAGCTTTTGCTGCCTTTTTTTCCATTTTAGTTGTTCCTTGAGTGAGGGAGAATGATACATTAACCATCCTGATACTAGGTAGGGTTGGGTCAGGGCTTAGGGAGGGGCAGGAATATTGGGGAAAGAAAAAAAAAATCTGATCATTCCTCAGTGCTGCCCATTTCTGTCCTGTGTGGGTTGCTTAGCTAGACAGCAGGAGAATAAAGTACACCAAGAACCATAATAAAAACAAAACCTTCTGTGTGTTTTGTCATGTTTTGTTCCAGGGAACCAGTTGATAAGTACTATTATTAATGCTTTCTCCCAGATCCATTCAGTGATAGAGAGGAGGAAATGGTCTGGTTGGATTGTGGTCTTGGTGCCTTGCAGTTAGTCTGCACTGGTTATGCATTTAATCCTCCTCTTTTCTAGTTACCTTTGGCTAGTGGGTTTTCCATAGTCTGAGTATTTGTCCTTAATCAGTTGTACCACCTAAGGCAACTAGATGCAAAATGCATTCTGTCCAATCACTGTTTAGGCCTTCCCCTACCCTAGCCTTGGCACATTCCTTTAAGAATGTAGTTACCATCTGCTTGGGAAGCTGTCAGTGCAAATGTGAAGAAAATGGGCATTGGACTAGACTTTGGTTTGCCACAAGGGGCAGCTGCCTATACCAATTACATTTAATTTTGCTTTTCATTTTTCTCTGTTTCCCTCAGCCCCCCCTTTGTTGAAACGTGAAAATTTTAGCTGTCAGAAGCAACTGTAATATTGCCCAAGGGACTTGTGGAGAAAGGGAGGGGAGTCGCTCGGTGTAGTGTTTTTACTTTCAGAACCAAGCAACCTATTTACTCTTACTATTTAAGAAGTGTGTTAGTCTGACTTTAAGAGAAATCCAAACTCCATCAGCTTTTGATAGCATCTTGGTTTTTGAAACAACTTCAATCTGTAATTGGTGTTCAGAATCCCTTGGCATGCCAGTCTGTGTGATGGCATTAAAGACCTGTTCAAACACTTGAGCCCGACTTTATTAACCAAAACTGATACTACCATCTTTATCTTCTAAATAAAGTCCACTTCATTTAAAAAAAAATGACTTTGAAACATTAATGGCTTTACAAAGCTCTTATTTATTTTTTCTCACGTTCTATGTGTTGGCTTTTCAGTTATTCTGGTTTGGCCCAGATTGGCTGATCTATGGACTGTTTATTCATCTTGTCAGCTGGTGGGTTGACAACTCTGGATGACCTAAAGTGGCCTCATTGGCATCTTTGTGGTTGGCAGGGCTGACACAGGAATCTGAGTTTTATGTGTTTCATCTTCCTTCAGCAAGCCTTGTGTATTAGTCCAGGTTCTCCAGAGAAACAGAAGCGCAGTAGTATATGTAGAGGAGAGGAGAGAGAAAGACAGAGACAGAAATCGCAGAGTCCCAGTTTGAAGGCCTGAGAACCAGGAAAATCTGTGGTATAATTGCCAGTTTAAAAGTAAATGGGTTCAAGACCCAAGAAAAGCTGATGTTTCAGTTTTGAGTTTAATGCAAGTAGGCAGGAGGAGTTCCATCTTATTTAGGCTTTATATTCTCTTGAGATCTTCTAGTTGATAGGATGATCCCTACCCATATTACAGAGAGCACTGTGCTTTAATCAGACTGCTGATATAGATATTTATCTCACCTGGAAGCACACAGACACACCGAGAATAATATTTGACCAAATGTCTATGTACCTTATGGGTCAATCATACCTAGGTTTTTTCACATGAGAGTTGTAGGGGTTTAAAAACAATAAGAGTAGAATTTGCAGGGCCTTCTAAGACATAGGTTTAGAACTTGCAGATCACTTTGAGTGGGTCTTCTTGGTCAAAGCAAATCACAAGGCTAGCCCAGATTCAATGAATTGAGAAATAGAGTCCAACACTGTACTGGAGAAGCTACAAAATATTGTGATCATTTTGCAGTCTTCTATATTTGGTCTTACATCTTCATTTAATGTGATGCTTTTAATTCATTTCACAGGTCTTATTGATAGTTGAAGTAGAAAATAACAATTACATTTTTATTCTCTTCCCATTTTTACCTACTTAAAAATAATAATCCAAGAATCTTAATATTCTAGTCTACTTTCTTAACTAACTTTTCCTTCATCTTTGAATATACTATTATACCAACGTCATGCGTGTTTAGAGTTTTCTCTTCCTCAAAACAAATGTTTGACTCTACTGCCTTTGAATTGCTTTGTTTTATAAATTCTGCTCTTTTCTGTAAATTTTCTGTAGTGAGACTTCTTTAGTTAGAAATGAGTGTTATAAAAAATATAGTTCATGGAGGCAAAATCTTTTTCATCTTTTTGAAAATGCTAATCATATTAGGTCTTGAAAAGGATTATACTTAAAAATATTAGTACTTAAAGTAATTTTGTTTCTTTTTTTTTTTTCTAGGTATATGTAATGCACACCTTAGCAGCCTCACTTTCTGCTTGTATTTATCAGTGCCTTTGTTGTAGTCATAACTACAGGTAAATATCTTTTTGTGAAATTTAAGAATTGTTGCAGTAGCAAATGAGATTTCATATTTGATACATTATTACTTTAGAATTACATGTGGCAGTTTAAATAATGCAAAAAGCATTTACTATATTTTCTTTCATTGTGAAAATTTAGCTTGTTTTTATGGCAAATAAATCTCATGTAAAACCTTGTCAGTATAACTTTTTAACCTATTAATTATCGCTGCCTTATGCTAGACATTATGATAGATGCTGAGAATTTAAAAATGAAAAAAGATATGGGCATTTTTAAGGTCAGTTTAGTCAAAGATATATATGTAAACTGAGAAATCATTTGTATCATGATTTAGTACTTAATGATAAATACTACAATTTGATAGTAAAAAGTCCAAGGAACACAGAAAAAAGGAGGGATTAACTTGTAATTAATAAAAATTGCACATGAGAATTGATGTTTAGGATTTTTCTCATATTCTAAAATTTCAAACTAATTTATCTAGGTTTTAAAATGTTTGGCGCTCTGTTGGGTCTTTCTGTGTCTATCTTTAGTTCTTTGAAATACTTTATTTTTTTTCTGGTATTATCTTACCCGTCTTCTATTTTCTTTATGTTAGAACTTGTGGGTTAATCTTATTTTTCTTTTAACTTTCATATGTTCTTTTTCTTTATCTCTTTGTGTGTTTTTCTTTTTTCAGGGCAAATCTTATCTTAATTTTCCAGACACTGATTCATTTTTTAGCAATGTTCTGTCTTTTATATACTCAAACTTTATATTTTAGAAATTCAGTTTTTCATTCATCAGATCTCTTGTAGATTTTTAAAATTTTTATTTTATTGGTGCATTATAATTTTACCTAATGGCATTGGTGGTTATGTATTCATGATGTAACAGTATAATTGGGTCATTTACACTCTCAAATACCTCCCATTTCTCTCCCTTCCTTCCTTCCTTCCTTCCCTGGTCCCCTTCCTGTATTCCATGGTGTCTTTTCTAGTCTCATGAGATCCATCCCCCTCACTGTTTCAAAATTTTTTTTTTAATTTGTACATAATAATTGTACATAATTGTGCAGTAAAATGTGATATTTTTATATTATATATACTGTGTGTAGTGATCAAATCAGCACATGGCATATCTATGACTTAAAATGTTTATCATTTCTTTTTGGTGAGAAAATTCAAAGATACAAGACAGCTTGTAGCTATTTTGAAATATATAATAAATTATTGGCTATAGTCACCCTAATGTGCTAAAGAACACTGGAACTTATTCCTTCTACCTAAAACTAAACAACCTTTCCCTGTACTTCCCCTTATCATATTCTAGCTTCCGGTAACCACTATTCCACTCTTTTCTACAAAATCAACTCTTTTCGCTTCCACACACTAGAGAGAACGTGGTATTTGCCTTTCTGTGTATCTGCCTTATTTCACTTGACATAATGTCCTCAAGATTCATTCATGTTGCCATAAATGGCAGGATTTCCTTCCTTTATGGATGAACAATATTACATTAAGTGCATATACCACATTTTCTTAATCCATTCATCTATTGATGGATACTGTGTTTGATTTCATCTTAGCAATTGTGATTAGTGCTGCAGTAAACACCAGAGTGCAGATCTCTCTTCAATGTACTGATTTCTTTTCCTTTCCTTTGGATATATACCCAGTATATATATGGGATTGCTGAATTATATGGTAGTTCTAATTTTTAGTTTTTTAAGGAACCTCAATACTGTTTTCCATAATGACTGTACAAATTTATATTCACAAACACAATGTATGAACAGAGTTCTTCTTTTTCCACATTGTCACCAGCATTTATCATTTTTGTCTTTCGGATAATAGTCATTCTAACAGGGGTGACATAATATCTTCTTCTGGTTTTGATTTGTATTTCCCTGGTGATCAATAGTAAGCATTTCAAATATATATTTGTTGAGCATTTGTCTTTTTTTTTTTTTTTTTTTTTTTTGAGAAATGTCTATTGAGATCATTTCCCCATTTCGTAATTTGGATTTTGTTTTGTTTTTTGCTATCGCTGCTGCATTCCTCATATTCTGGATATTAGTCCTTTGTGAGGATAGTTTAAATTTTTTTCTTTCATTTTTCAGATTTTGTCTTTACCCTATTGATTGTATTATTTGTTGTGCAAAAGCTTTTCAGTCACATTTGTCTTTTTTTGCTTTTCCTGCCTGTGCTTTTGAAGTCTTACCCAAAAATCTTTTCCCAGACTAATGCCCTGAAGCATTTCCCTATTATCTTCTAGTGCTTCATCGTAGAATGTTTTTACATTTAAGCCTCTAGTCCATTTTGAGTTGGGTTTTCTGTATTATGAGAAATTGGGGGGGGGGGTGTCTAGTTTCATTCTTCTGCATTTATATATTTAGTTTTTCCATTACCATTTATTAGAGACTCTCCTTTCCCCAGCATATGAACTTGATGCCTTTGTCTGTGTTCGCTGTTTTTCCCCTTTGGTCTATTTCTCAGTCTTTAAGCCTTTACCATGCTGTTTGGGTTATTATAGCTTTGGGGTGTATGTATGTGTTTGTGTTTTCCATGCTAGAGACTGAACCCAGGGCCTTGTGTATGCTAAGCTGATGTTCTACCACTGAGCTGTACCCCTAGTTCATAATTAATTTGTTAATACATTATTGTACAAAATAATGGGATTTACTATGATATTTTCATGCATATATTCAGTATGTGTTGATTGTATCCATCCACTCCCTAGCACTTTTCTAGTTAAACATTCTCCCGGATTCCAAATTAGCCAATACTGTTAAGTGCCTACCACCTTACCTGGCTATTGTATATTTTGAAGTCAAGTATTGTAATACCTTCAGGGTTTTTTTTTTTTTTTTTTTTTTTTTTTTTTTTTTGGTTGTCCATGGACTTTCATTTATTTAATTTATTTGTATGTGGTGCTCAGCATTAAACTCAGTGCCTCACACATGCTAGGTGAGTGCTTTACAATTGAGCCTCAATCCCAGCCCCTGGTTTTGTTCTTTTTGCTTAAAATTGCTTTGTTTACTTGAAGTTCTTTATGATTCCATACAAAAAGTATGGGGGTTTTTTTGGCGTCTGTGGTGAATATCATTTTGGTATTTTGATATGAATTGTATTGAATCTTTAGGTCACTTTGAATATTATAGACATTTTAACAGTTCTTCCAGTGCACAAATGGGGTGTCTCTTCATTTTTTTGTGTTCTCATCAAATTTCATCAGTGTTTTATAGTTTTCATTAAAGAGATCTTTTACCTCTCTGATTAAGTTTATTTCTAAGTATTTTTTTCTTTTGTTATTATAAACTATTTGTTTTCTTTTTCAGTTCACTCTTGGCATGTAGAAATACTACTGATTTTTTTATATGTTGATTATGTATTCTGCCACTTTATGCATTTTATCAGTTCTAACAGTTTTTTGGTAGACTCTTTGGGCCTTTCAATATTTATGATAATATATGCAAATAGGAATTTTTTTACTTCTTCCTTTCCGGTTAAGATGTGCTTTATTTCTTCCTCTTACTTAATTGCTTTGGCTAGGACTTCCAGTACTGTATTGAATAAATGTGGCAAAAATTGACACTTTTTACTTAAAATCAGCATACTACAGTGACACAGCCCCATCAATGTTTATAGCAGCTCAGTTCACAGTAACTCAACTATGGAACCAACCTAGGTGTCCTTCAGTAGATGAATGGATAAGGAAAATGTGGTATATATATTCAATGGAATGTTACTCAGTTTTAAAGAATGAAATTATGGCATTTGCCAGTAAATGGATAGAGTTGGAGAATATCATGCTAAGCGAAATAAGCCAGTCCCAAAAAACCAAAGGTTGAATGTTTTCTCTGATAGGTGGATGCTAATTTACAATGGGGGGCAGGGCGCTAGGGAAGAATAGAGTTACCTTAGATTAGGTAGAGGGGTAGTGAAGGAAGGGGTTGAGGGAAGGGGATATGGGGATAGTTAGGAAAGTAGAATGAAAGTAGAATGAAACAGACATATTGCTTTATGTATATATATATGACTGCATGACCAATGTGATTCTACAATGTATACAATCAGAAAAATGAAAAATTATACCCCATCTATGTATGATATATCAAAGTTCATAAAATGTATTTTACTGTCATGAATAACTAATTAAAACAAATTAAAAATTTTTTTTAAAAAGAAAAAGTTGACTTTCTTGTTCCATATCTTATTATTTAGTATGATACTAAATGTGGGTGTGTCAGAAAAGGCCTTCATTGTACTAAGGCATGATTTTTTTTTTTCCTAATTTATTGAATTTTTATCATGAAGGGATGTTGAATTTTATCAAATGCATTTTCTGCAAATATTGAGATGATCATATGTGTTATATGTGTTTTAATTTTTTATTTTATTAATATGATTTATCATGTTTATTGATTTGCATATGTTGAACTGTCCTTGCATCCCTGAGGTAAATCCTACTTGGTCATGTGTTTAGTCCTTCTGATGTGCTGTTGGATTCGGTTTGCTAGTATGTTGATAAGGATATTTTGTGTTTGTGTTCATCAGTGATTTATTTTAGTCTGTGGTTTTTTTTTTTTTTTTTGTTTGTTTGTTTGTTTTCTTTTTACCTGGTTTTAGTGTCAAGAGTAATACTGGCCTCAAAGAATGAGTTTGTAAATATTCCCTTCAATTTTCTGGAATAGTTTTGAGAAGAACTAGTATTAGTTCTTCTTTAAAAGTTTGGTAGAATTCAGCAGTGAAGCTATCTAGTTCTTTCTTAGGAGCCTTTTTATTATTGATGTTCAGGCAAGAGAATCTGGAGTTCAAAGTCAGCCTCAGCAAAAGCAAGGCACTAAGCAACTCAGTGAGACCCTGTCTCTAAATAAAATACAAAATAGGGCTGGGGATGTGGCTCAGTTGTTGAATTCCCTTGAATTCAATACCTGGTACAGAAAGAAAGATGGGGAAAGGGGCTGGAGTTGTGGCTCAGCAGTAGAGCACTTGCCTCACATGTCCGAGGCATGGAGTTTGATCCTCTGCACCACATAAAAATAAACAAAATAAAGGTATCGTGTCCATCTACAACTAAACAAAATATATAAATTTAAATAAAAAGATGGGTAGAAGATCTGTGGCAGGTGCCTGTAGTTACTGTTAGGCCTGAACCTACTGATCCTGGACATACAACTGCTAAAAATAGACCCATTATGTGACTATGTGTTGGTTTTCTGTGGTCTTGAGACAAGTCTAGGTTGTTAAAGAGATAGTCCCTTAGGTGAGCAAGGTGGAAGTTGTGGTACTTGGTGCATGACCACACTCATTGCAGAAAGTAAGCAGGCATGGATTTATCTCTGGCATGAACCATGGGAGAGGTCTTCTGTAATGGCTAAGCTTTGGTCCCAGCTACCAAAAACCTACTTAGTTTGTTTGCCTTATTAGTACCCCATACAAAGTTAGCTAGAAACTAAGCTATGAAGTAACTAACCCCTGCAATTGGGTGCTATGTGCCTCTTCCAGATAGAAAATTAGAGCCTCACTTTCCTGCCCTTTTTCTGCTCTGCTCCTAGGGTGTGTAGTCCTAGGAAGTGCTTGGACTCCCCTTAAAAACTAGCTCCTTATTCTGTGATCAAGGAGTACTACTATATGTCTAGTCCCTTCTAGTCCCAGAGCTACCAAGTTTAGGATGGAGTCATTTTGTTCATAGTTTTTAAAATTGGGATTTTCAGTGTGTGTACTAAACTTCCTCTGGAAAAGAAACAAGATGTTGCATTATTTTAAGCTCCTTTTCTGCACTGTTCCAGGGGCATGAAGTTCCTGAAGGTGCTTACATGCCCATATAAAAAAATGCCACTTTTCCTGTAGTCTGTAAAGATGTATACTATATACCCTTCTGCTTCCAGAGCTGGAGAGATTTAGGATGCGGTTCCTTAGGTGAATATTATGAAAGTTGGAGCACTTGGTGTGTATACAGGCTTCTCCTAGACTGGCAGTGGGTTAATAATTGACTTTTTTATTCAACTCCTCAGTGCAAGTCAATTAAAAGCAGAAAGCAGCCATGTGGAGTGCCACCTGCCTGTAATTCCAGTGTCTGAGGTAGAAGTATTGCAAGTTTTAGGCCAGACTGGGCAACTTAGTGAGACTCTGTCCCAAAATAAAAAGGGCTAGGGATACATAGGCTCAGTGGTATAATGCCCCTGGGCTCAATCCCCAATACTGTGTTTTAAAAAAGAAAAGAAAATAGCCAGGATTTAAAGTAGGTGCTGCAGGGATGTTTTGTACATTCTTGTGAAAGGTGGAGGGAAAGAAGCCCCTTCTTTGTACTGTTCCCAGGAGGGTGAATTCCCTGGTATGGATTTTGTACCTGAGTAAAACCCTACTTATTTTTCTGGGTTCTAGAGAGATCTTGTGTGTCTAATCTTCTCCTTTTCCCATAGTTGGTAAAGTAAGAAATCATGGAGATCCACAGGATTGTAGCATTATATGTGCGGTCTAGATTCTCTTCTCCATGGGAGAATACTTGGTGTTGGGAATTCCTTCCCCAATTTTATGGTGGAGTGCCCAGGGTAAGGTTTATACCCCAGTGTGCCTTGGTTTTCCCTACACATTTGATATGGAGATTTTTTGAGTTCTCCAGTGATTGAAAGTCTCTCAACTGGTTTCTGACTTTCTCTTAGGGAGAATTGATCTATTGATAGGTGCTTATTTGGTATTTCCATGGGTAGAAGGAGAATCAGGTGTTTCCTATTCTACCATGTATCTGTTCCCTTTCAATTTCTTATTGATTTTAATAATTGCTTCTAATTATATAATTTTTTAAGACCCTCTTTGAGTATAACATACTTTTCTTAATGTTCTGATAATTAGGCTTCTCAAGTGAAGATTTCTTGGTGAGTTTATATCTCACATGCTATCACAGCCTTCCTTGATGTTGGTTTTAGTTGTCTGTTCATCTTATGTGTATGAGTTCTACATATGTGGCCCCACTTACTACTTTGGTTATGTGTTCCCAAGATGACTTCAACTGGATTTATTTGACCCTGGTCTTCTAAAAATTCATTTCTTGATATTGAAATTGGTTTTATTTTCATCAGTGTAATTTTAATCATTCTGTTGTTTCCTTGGGCTTGCTATAGCAGGGTGATGGGGGATTTTTGTTGTCCCACTGTCATCTTAAAACTGGAAAGTAAAGCCAGAGAAACTATTTACAAATGCATCAAAATATTATGACCAGTGAAATCTGTCAATCTGAACAGATTCTAGCCAAAATAACTTGCTATACTTAAATATTATATTTATTTAATATATGATATAGAAATTTCTAAAGTACCAGTTTCTGATATTTTTACAAATTCTTTGTGCCACTTTCTGTCACAATTATTTCATGGTTTGTCATACTGTAAGTGATATTGTTCATTTATCTGTTCATTTAGTCTTAGGTTAAAGTGTCATACTTGAAGCTTAATCTGAATTCCCAGGTGAATGACATACTCCTCTCTTTTGCCTCCATAAGTTTCATGAGGACAGAAACTATTTTTTCATTACATGCCTAGTACCTGGTTCAGTGCCTAATATAGGTTAGGCTAATCATTAAATATGAAATTGAACCTAAATTCACTTTATTTTCAGTCAGAAAACCTTGTTTTAAAGTTCTGTAGTTAGACTTGCTCCTTGTGCTCCACCGTGATCTAGTCTTTTCATTTGTATCTATTTTATATTTTTTTTAATAAATAGACATTAAACCCATCAGATGATTTAGGAAATGTATATTTATACTTTAAAGGATATTTTATTTTAGAAATAGTTTTTCTGTTTGTTTGTTTTTGCAGTGCTGGGAATTGAATAGGATCTCACACATATAAGGCAAGCACTCTGCCACTTAGTTACATCCCCCTCAATACAGCCCAGTACTTTCCTTTAATATAACACTAACCTAAAGAGTACACTACTTCTGTGTTACAGCAGTATAATAAATAAATATTTGTTGCATATAAGGTAGCCTAGAAATTAGATCTAAAACTAGGAAATATTATACATTTAAATGTTGTTTTCTTTCCTTAGTTCATTTCAAACAAACCAGTTTACTGGAATGGTGTATCAGACAGTACTGCTTCCCCATCGACATTCCTTGAGAACAGGAAGTTTAGATGAAGCAATAACTCCCAATACATCACCATCTCAATGGCCAGGTATAAATAATTTGTATATGAATGGGTTCTTGCTGAGTCTTTTTAAATCTTAGATTAGTAAAGAGCAAATCTGGGTTGTTTTTGCCACATGATGATCATTGTTAAATATTGCTAGAACTGACAACAGTTCATCATTCACCACTCATGATGAATTCTGCGATTACTTAACATTAATATTTCCTTGATCATTATACTAAAATAACTCAAGTATTTTGTTATATTTTTAAAATAATTTTGCTCTTATAATATCAGAATTTATGCCATTGAATTTTTATCTCTGATATTTGAGTCAGACTGCAGATTTTTGGTGTTTAATAGAATAGTCCAACATTTGTTTATTAACTATAATAACCTTTACTGGTTAATAATCTAGTGAAGAAAATATTGAATCCTGATTTGGTATATTTTTTCAAGAATTAGAAAAAATACAGTTAATTTTTAACTTAAAAATTTATCATCAATGTCAGCTATGTTTGTTGTTTGTTCTTAGGAATAACTTGTCTAATTAGACTTTTGAATTCTTCTGGTGAGGAAGCCCAGTCGGGACTTACAATCTTGCTCTGTGAGATTCTCACAGCAGTGTATCTTAGCCTCTTCATCCATGGCCTGGCAACACATTCTAGTAATGAGCTATTTCGGATTGTGGCCCATCCTCTAAATGAAAAAATGTGGTCTGCTGTATTTGGTGGAGGTGCACATGTTCCCAGCAAAGAACAGGTGCACTCAAAAGCTTTACGCGGTGAGTTTTTAGTCTTTTTTCTTTCTTTCTTTCTTTTAATGGCTGAAATTTTATTTATTCATCAAAATGGTAACTTTGCCAAACGTAATTACATTTTAATTTACTCACAGAAAACTCTTAGTTAAATACCATTTTCTTAAAGCATGAGCAAATAATTTTATGATGAAAATGAATTAAAGTCTCTGGTGCCATTTTCAGTCTTTTAGATATTCCTGCACCAGTGCTTATTAGAATTATCAAATGCAATTTTCTTAAGTCTTTTACTACTGAAACTTGATTTGTTTTGAAATATACTGTAACATTGGTTTTTGTTCTATCCCAAATACAGATTCTCTCTTCTTTCTTTGGCAGGAAGGCACTTTGCTGTGCCTAGTCCCCACCAGGTAGTGGTATTCTCCATGGAATGTGTGGGCTTTTCCAAAGCTCTTTCAGCCATCAGTTCTCATAACCCTCCCAGTCTTGCAGGCAAGATATTAGCTTTAGAAATAGGCTTTTATGATTCAGCTTGCTTTGTGTTGTTTTAGAGGGGTTGGTGTAGAGTGGAACAGTTTTATTTTGTTTGGCATTTGTGGAAAATTGAGAAATTTTCTTTAATCAAGCCATGTTTTTGATTTAAAATAATGATTAGCATTTTACAAAACTATTACAGCTATTTGTTCTGCTTTCAAATTCTCCATTTTAGATATTTTTATATCCCTTAGATTTTAACATTTTTAAATATATAAAAATAGAAACAAAACTCAATGCTAATCATGGGAAATCAGGCTATGGCTTGAAATGACTGGAAAAAACATTCTAAATGAGGCTGCTTTTATGATTTGCATATTATAATTCTTGTCATTAGGGTTTTGGATTTCTAAGTGTTTATAGTACCATGAAAAGTTAAATACTTTAAATAATTATATTCCCTTTTCATCTCTAATGTTAAAAATTTATATACTATATTTATTTAAAAATTGAAACAGCATACTTTCTCAATTTGAAAATAATCTTCATAATGCTTTCTGACTTTTTGTTTTTGTCATTTATTGACCCATATGTGATAATCTTGATTTTCCAATTATGACAATTATAGGGTATAGATTTATAAATTGATACATAGTTCTGGAAAGCCTGATTCATCCTATACTGGCATTGAATAAGTAAAAAATGTTTTAAATGCTTTTCAAATTTAAGCCCTACATACACATTTGAGGAGTTCAGCAAGATTATTTCTTTATGAGGTTTTTTTTTTTTTTTTTTTTTTTTGGTACTCAGGGGCACTCGACCACTGGGCCACATCCCCAGCCCTTTTTTGTATTTTATTAGAGACAGGGTCTCACTGAGTTGCTAAGTGCCTTGCCATTCCTGAGGCTGGCTTTGAACTCGCAATCCTCCTGCCTCAGCCTCCCAAGTGCTGGGATTATAGGCATGCGCCACTGCACCCGGCTCTTTATGAGTTTTAATACGCTTTTTTTATCCCATCTACATTCAACATATACATGTACCTATGTGTATTTGTGGGCTTGGATATTTATGTGTTCAAAGGCCACATAGTTGAGAATTTGGTTGGCTTCATTGTTTAAGAATAAATTATTGCCAAAATCTACACCATGATTGGTAAATTATCTCTTTCTCTCTCCCGTCCTCTTAATTTGGTGGTACTTGAGATTAAACCTCATGCTTGCCAAGCAAGTACTCTATCACTCAGCTATATCCTCAGCCCTTTTATTAGTTTATTTTAAGACGAGGTCTCACTAAGTTGCTCAGACTGACCTAAAACTTGTGATCTTCCTGCATCAGCCTCCCAAGTAACTGGGATTACGGGTGTGTGCCACTGAACCCAGCTGCTAAATATTGTTTGAATGAAGCTATACTAAAAGTTAGAAAAATAGTTATCTTGTTAAAATATTAAATTATTATTAATAGCATTGTTGGCATTCGTTATGCTTCCCAAAAGCACTTTCCACTAAATAGTGGTCCACATCATTATACAATAAGAAATCCCGCTAGTCAAAATTCCACTTCATCTTCTTAATTGAAACCCCCCACCTCCCGCCCCAGTTACCTAGCATTTTCTTCTTTCTAATTCAGGTTTCTTCCCCTCTCCCACCAAAAATAAATAAATAAAAATAAATTCCCCAAACCAAGCAAGGATTCTTTCCCTTATGATTAATACTTATAATAAAGAAAATTTATTTTGTAAATGTGAGCAAAGGTTAATCAACATTTTTTCAGTAAAGGGACCTTTTGGTGTCCCACAACTGTTATGTGCCCTTGCAGCACAAAAGCAGCGCTATGAAGTATATAAACAAATGAATATGACTGTCTTCCCTCCTTACAAAAAATCTCCTTTGCAAAAATATGTTGTAATTTGACAACCCCTGCTTTAGAAGTAGAAGTAGTTTGTCATTGCCCCATTGAAATAAAATACTTGCCTTCTCTATTAAAAGAATTTCAGTTTTTAAGAACTAAAGTTATTGTTATTAGGCATGGCGTGGACTTCACATTGGATCTCTTCTAAGTATTTGATGTAATTTTAAAATAGGACAAATAGCATCAGAGAATAATTCATAATCTTTACTACCATGGCCCCTCATTTCCTTGAACAGGTTCAGGGTCTAATTCAGTTTTGGCTCCTCTAAACTACTAAGGGTAAATGGCTTCTTCTCAGACTTCATAGTATCTTGCCTGGTACTCATCTGCCTAACACACCTTGCTCCCTGCTCGATCATTGTTTTTTCTCTCTGGTCCCTACCCTTTGCCCTAAATTAAACTTTTTTCTTCTGCCTTTCCTCCTTAAGAACTTTAAATTTTAAATGCAAATTTGGCATTTTCAAATGCAGACTTATTTATTAAACTTACCTTTATATATTAAAATGTTACAAAATTTAGTTGTCATATCTCTTTTCTGGTTTTGAAAATAGTTATTTTCTATGATTTTTTTTTTCCTTTTTTCCATCAATTAGAAGGGGAAAAAAAACTACACATGAAATGTCCTTGGACTACATATTAAAAGTTTTAATTCAATTCAAGAAAAACTTTCACAGTCTACAGGAGTAAGATTCATAGCTCTATTCAGTTTAGTATTAAATAATTGGTAAATTAATTTGGGCTTTTTTTTACATTTTCTGAAAAAAATCATGTAAAACTCTAATCGTGTTAATATGAAATGTTAAAAAGGGATAAATTCTTGCTAAGGAATGTCCACGTGTGTGTTAAGAAGAAAAAAAAAAAGAAAGAAAAATACATTCTTATTTAGCTAGCCATCAGGTCTCAGTTCCACCCATTTCTGCTATACAGAAATGTATGAAAAATCTTACTCAGAGTTCAGGTTGGTCCTGTTTGACCACTCGGATTTATTTATTGCTTGTAGGCAGAAATATCATTGCATAAATTATTTTTCAAATGCCATCATAAGTACCTTCATAAACTATATCCTACCATTAACTGAATCTCAAATAATAAAAAAGATCAAGTGACCAGAAATTATTTGCCTCTGTTTAACATCTTGGTTTGGGGGACATGATAACCAAATAAACATGTTTACTTAGTGATAAGGCTGAATGTAGTCACATCCAGGTTTTTATGGTGTTCATCTGTCTTTGAGAACCCAGAAACTCTTTTAAAACACAAGCAATCATGCATGTAACTGTAGGATCACTTAAAGAAAATATGAATGATGTGATTCATCTTTTGTTTACCAGAAAAAAACAAAAACGTGTACCCATTAAAGGATGAAGCTAGAAAGGCTTGTTGCTTCCAAAATTGATCTACTTTGAAAAGGAGCTAGGAGACAGAGGGTAAGGAGGGAGTGAGAGGGACTGGGTTAAGAAGGGAGACAGTAGATAGTGAAGGTAGGTAGTAATGGCAATGAGAAGCAGCAGTCTGGTGAAGCAGATCCATTAAAAGCTAGGGAGAGAAAATCTGAGGGCTGAAAATTAAACGAGATAAAGGACCAGCAGTAGTGATTTTCAATATGAAGTAATATTCTGACATCTCAGTTTTTTAAGGCATTATTACATTCTGAAAGCACACCAACACAACCCTGCAGCTTGATAAATTTTAGATTTATATGTAAGCAGCCCTGCATGTTTGGATTACTGTAAAATATAATCATGATATCCTAAGGGTCTCATTGCATTAAATAGTGATCAGTATACATTGTTGATCAAAGGGATGAAATAATGTATTTAGAAAATTGGTTCTGAATTTGGTCAAAATTAACATAAAATTTTTGGCTTTTAAATTTTGTCAAATGAAAATTGACAAGTCTGGAATATTTCATTTTCCTAAAAACCCTGTTAGAATCAAAATATTGTATATTAAAGATGAACTACTTGTTTAGAACCCCTAAACGTCTGTTTTCTAAAAAGTGTTTTCATAAGCTTGGTACTAATAGAAGAATTTGAAAGTCAGCATTTGTTTTTCCCTTCTAATATAAATTCTTATTTTCTTTGCAATAATGGTCTCATGAATTAAATTACTTTTTTCTTTATGTGTCTTTCATATACTTAATGCACTAATTATTTTAGAGATGTAATATTTAAACACAAGCTTTGTAATTTAAGAAAATGCTAAATGGTATTTTACTAGATTGTAGCTTGGCAGAGCAGAATTCTTAATGAAAATTTTAATGTACATAAATTAGTTTGATTTTTAATCTTATTTTTGTGAATTCTAAATCACATATTAAAAAACAAATTAGATTTTTCTAACTAAACTGTAGTACAGGAGATATGTACATGGAGTTCTTGATAAGTTTGTCATTATAGTTAATTATAAAAAAAATTGGCTAAGCAAATAGAAATTTTTAAAAACTGTATTCTTGGTTTTGGATAACAGTTAGAAATCCATAATTTGCTTTTTATTGCATACTGTAAAGCAAAACAAAGTATTTTTCTTTTATTTGAACAATATTTATTGTATTTTGTGATTATTTGCAATTAAAAGAATTGTAAATTGTCTATATCTTATAAATGAGGATAGTAATGACTTCTTTGTCTACAAATTGAATAATGAAATATAAAATGAATATTTTATTTGCAGTAAACATAGCATAAGTTGTTTTGTTTTGATCCATGAGGTTGCTAATGACAGGTATTCTAAAGACGTTTTAAACTATATTTTCTGGCATTTTATTATACATGATAAATGCAGATGAGAAAATCTTCATTTTTCTTTCTCCTGTAAAACTTGTATAAAAATAAAAGTTCCATATTCAGTGACTATCACATATTATATTCTGTATTTCATGATTATCACATGTTGTTGCTGTCATTCCTTTAGCAAAATAACAAAATTTCTTGACCAGAAAGGTAAGACTTCAGCATATTTAAAATACAATTGAACAGGGCTGGGGTTGTGGCTCAGTGACAGAGTGCTCAACTAGCATGTGTGAGGCACTGAGTTTGATGCTCAGCACCACATAAAACAATAAATAAACAAAATAAAGGTATTGTGTCCATCTACAACTAAAAAAGAAATATTTAAATATATATATGGTATATATATATATATATGGTATATATATATATATATATGGTATATATATATATATATATATATATATAATAAAATTGAACATGCCAACCACTTTTAAACTGATGATTTATTATCAAGAACTTTTAAAAGATTGACAATAAAAGGATATCTAATTTTCCTAGGGAAGGGAATACATTTTTTCTTAGTGTTTTACATGTACTTTGTGTGAGGGCTATATAATATAAATTTAAGTTTAAAAAGCATTCCATTCGTTAATTTTATAAAATTAGAGAAGACAGATTATTTTACTCCTAAAACTAAATGATAAATCAAAGTTTTTGTATAACTTTAAACCAAAAGAAATATCAATCTATCCTAGACTTTATTTAATATTTCTGATACTGAACATATTATCTCTCTCCCAACCTTGTTTTCTAATATTTTTGGCAGTCCCAAGTCCTGCAGCAAAATGACTTTATTATATTTCCTTCATTCTAATTGCAGGGTGGGGGTACTGGGAATCAAATCCAAGACCTTACACATGCCAGGCAAATGCTCTACTACTGAGCTACACCCCTAGCCCTAATTGTATACATATTTTTTTTCTTCAGTCTGATGTAAATTATGATTTAAAAAAACATCAGATTTGCCAAGTTAACTTTTTAAAGTATATGACTGGTAGTGTTAAGTATATTCACATAGTTGTGAAACAGATCTTTAGAACTTTTTCATCTTACAAAATCTGAAACTATGTCTATTCAACAACTCCCCTTTTTCTCTTGTCCCTGAACCTTTGTAACCACCTTCTTAGTTTCTGTTTCCAGATATTTGGCTATCTTAGATACTGCACATAAGTATAATTATATATAACATGTATCATTTTTGTGACTGGCTTATTTCATTTAGCATAATATCCTCAAGGTCTATCCATTTGTAACATGCAACAGAATTTTCCTCCTTTTTAAGGCTGAGTAATATTTCACTGAATGTATAAGTTCCATTCAAATTTTTAATAAAATTTGTTGAGTTTGAGCTGAAATCTTATAGATAAAACAATATTGTGGCCCTTGGTGTGATTGAAAACTGAGTAATACTGTAGAACAGTGATCTCTGCTTCAAATTACATAAACCTGTTCACAAAATATTTCTGAGCAATCCCCTGATATATGCATATTTATGTGTCATATTATTGGTCTGATATGAAACATTGACAAGATATATTTTCTTTCTCCTTTTAATACATTTCAAGATACAAGGTACTATACAGATTCTGAGAAAACCCTGAGAATCAAACAAGCTTTCTAATATCTGGAGAGTATCTTATGTTAGACTTTTTTTTTTTTTTAATGTAATTAACCTTATTCTTTGAAGATTGAAGAGTACCTTTAATTCATTGCTTCTTTAATTTTTCTTTTGAAATCTTTGAAGTTTACTTGTAAAAGTGTTATACATTTAATTTTGAGGATTTGTTTTTATACTTAATTTGTGTTCATATATATTTATACTTACACCTTTTACCTGAAGTGCCCCAGTTGATAAAAGGAAAGTGAATATATACCTAAGATTAAGGATTTAGACTGAATTGTCTTGTTGAAAGCAAGTAATGGGTATGAGATCTATTTTATCTTAAACTTGCATGACATTTATATTGTCTATATCCGTATTTCTTTCAACATAAAATGTTTTCAATCATCAGTTAAATAATTTACCTTCTGCCTGTATATTAGGGCTATGTTTAAAGGTCCAGGATGATATGCCCCCTGAAGTTTCATTTACCTTCTCACACTCTCAATTGGAGACCCACAAATAAGCATATTTTTGATTGAAAAGTAGAGAGTGAGATGGTTCTACTGATTCAGTTCAGCTTTTAAAGAAACAATGTTTGAATGTAGAGTCAGAATATTAATTTCATTATGTCTGTTTACAATAGTAAACTAAAATATAAATATTGACAATAACCTTCCTCTTATGTTTGATTTTAATCACAGTAATATATGTGTGGTAGTGAATCAAGTAGTACAGCAGAACTTATTACAAAAAGCAGCATTATCATTCTTATTTGTCTAATACTTCTCATTCCCATTCCTTATATCTAGCCTCTTAATCATTTTGCCATTTCTGTTTTGAGCTTTTTTCAGAGTTTCTTTTATAGTTCTAAGAAAAACAGTACAGAATGTGCTGAGGGTGAAAAAAAGTTCCTTAAGGGAAGGTGGAAGGTATATTAGTCTCCATAGTCTACAATCTTGACATGAAAGCCTGCTTTTGGAAGCACTTTCTGTATACAAAATCAACTGAGAAATGCACTTTTTAAATTTATGTCAGAACTTACTTAATTGTCTGACATTTCCCCATGCATGACATCATTTTTCTTTAGCCCCTGTTTAGCCTCACCATCCCCTTTATAATTCATAAACTCTACATCCAAGTTCCTCTTTCAGTGTAGTTTTAGGGTCCATGTTAGTAGGTGTATTGAAAACTTGATTTTGAATATCTGATGTTACAAACAAGTAAAATTTACACATTTAATATGATAGTTCCTTTTAAAATAATTTGAAAGATTAAGTAATAATGGTACCACTATTTATATTCTTGGAATACTAACATTTCCCATTTTCTGAAATAACCAAATTACTATATTAAACTCGGCTTGACTATTGTAGCTTGATATATTTGCATGTGCATGATGTGTCTGCAAGCTGAGTAGCTTTAAACAATAAAACATTGTATTACAGTACAAATTTTGTATCCCGTTGGATGGTAAGTAAAATCTCATTGGAACCATTGAAGAATATTGGTGTGCCTTAATGTGAATGGTTTACTGTATGTTACAAAATATTTGATTCTCTACAGGTTATTTGCTGCTTGTGCTGGGGATTGAACTCAGGGCCTCTTGCATGCTAGGCAAGAGTTTGACCACTGAGCTACACCCCTGGCTGGGCAATTTGCTAATTATGACTTACTTAATGTTGATAAAAATTTGTCAGATTGTTTTTTTGTTTTTTTTTTTTTGTTTTTTTGGTACCAGGGATTGAACTCAGGGGCACTTGACCACTGGGCCACATCCCCAGCCCTTTTTTGTATTTTATTAGAGACAGGGTCTCACTGAGTTGCTAAGAGCCTCCCCATTGCTGAGGCTGGCTTTGAACTTGCAGTCCTCCTGCCTCAGCCTCCCAAGTGCTGGCATTACAGACGTGCGCCACCAAGCACGGCTTCAGATTGTTTTTTAATGCTAATGTCTTTAGGATTCTAGAGTAAAATACTAAGAGAATACTAATCATAGAGAGTGTTCAGAAAGTAAAACAGTAAAGATTGCATTTTCTCTTTATTTTTTGTATTTCCATTGACTAGAAAATCCCATCTCTGAACCATTTCCAAAGGTGTGAATGAGTTTAAATAAGTAATTGTGGTACTTGAATTTTTTAAAGTATTTTTGATGAAAAATGCAGTTTTGTATTAGATATAATGCCAAGTGATTACTGAAGATCTCAAAAAATGAATTGTTGCCTTTAATTAATATTGACATTTACATCCTATTCTTTGAAAAACAAAGTTGTGGCTGGGGAGGGTGATAGTTCAATGGTACAGCATGTGCTTAGCATGTGTGGGACCCTAGGTTCAATCCCCAGAAAGCCACCCACTTCATTCCCCTGACACACACACCAAAAAAAACCAAACACCTCCAAGTAGATGGGTATAGTAAATTTTCTATCATGTTTTTAGATAAATTGAGGACCTACTTATAGGCAGACATTATATCCTATTATTTTATGAATACAATTCATAAGTCAGCATTCAAAGAATTTAGATAAAAGCAGAGGTTTCTGTACAAAGAGATTTTTGGCTCACTTCCCCTACCTGTTTTCTTAACTGCTTTATACTTTCATAATCATATCTTGGTTTTTTTTGTATATGCTTATTTGTAGTTACACTTAGCACTTATATAAAGACAGGTGAAATAACTACAATGAAAATAGTACTTACTTTAAATAATACTTTTTCTTCTTAGTTTCTTCACTAGTTGAAGAAGGAGAAAAACAGAACAAACGTTTTAGGCCATCAAAAATATCTTGCAGAGAATCTGCCCCACTGACCTCCTCCTCACCACTGGTAAGCCAGGAGTCACTGTCAGTCAAAGAGAAGTTCATCCCACCTGAACTCAGCATCTGGGACTATTTCATTGCCAAGGTAATAAAAATTAGATCAGTTATTACATGGTAAAATGGAAATAAAGGTGTTTAAAATAAGTATACTTGTTCGTCCTTCCAGATATCTTTCATATACTGCTTTAGATCTTCTTTTGTATCAGACTACATTCCAAAAAAAAAAAAATCGTGAAATACTTATTATAATATTTATTTTATTTATGTGTATTTGTGTATAAATAAGTTTTTTTAATTTAGTTTTATATTTATAATAATTACAATTCATAGTGCACATATATAGCATCTTTTTACATACAACTGTTTGTATACAAAGTATATTCATACCATTCAAGTCTTCAATCATGCATTTAGAATAATGATAAGTTTTTTAAAAAATATTTATTTATTTCCTTTAGTTGTACACAATGCGTTTTTATTTTTACGTGGTGCTGAGGATCGAACCCGGGTAGCTCACGTGCTAGGCGAGCGCTCTACCACTGAGCCACAACCCCAACCCCATTGTGTATAAATAAGTTTGAAGGTTGTTTTTTGTAAATTACAACTTCTGTATTTTAAATAATATAAAGTTGTTAAATAACATAAAAAGAGTACTTAGACCTACTGGACGCTTATCCTATTGCTTAGCAGCCTTTGGTGAAACTGCTTTTTCTCAAACCAAACTCTTTCACAAGTAGAGCCTTTCTATGTGGTATTTCTGCTACCTAAAATGCTTTCATTCCCTCTTATTATATGACTTGTTCCTTTTTGCTTGTTAGGTCACATTTAAATGCCACTTTTCAAAGAAGTCTTCATCTTTCATGATCAGTTTATGTTCTCCCTCTCAGTTCCTTTTTTTATTCTTTTTCCTTTTTTTTTTTTTTTTTTTTTTTTTGGTGGGGATGAGGATTGAACCTGAGCCCTTGCATGCTTCACATGTTAGGCAAACACTCTACAAATTCTTTTTTTTTTTTTCCCTTTGTAGAGCTTAATATAATTTTTACTTAGTTTTCTGTTTCTTCTTTATCTTTACCACTAAAGTATAAATAAGCTCTGTGAAGACAGTTGAAGCATCTATCCTAAATATTCTTATACCATTCTTTTTTTTTGTACTATTTGAAATCCCTACTTAAATCTTTAATGGGCACATACCTTATACTTTTGTTTTTCAAGTTGCTGGTTTAATATAAAGTATTTTTACAACAATTGTGTCTTCATACATGTATTTAGGGTAATCATGGATAACTCAATCTGCCATTATTTCTATCCCCTTGTCCTCTCCCTTCCCTCCCCCCTCTTTGTTCTATTTAAACCTCTTTCATTCCTCTCATTCCCTCTCTCTTGCCTTTATAAGTTAGTATCTTCATATCAAAGAGATCATTCCACCTTTGGTTTTTTGGGATTGGCTAACTTCACTTAGCATTATTTTCTCCAACTCCATCCATTTACCTGCAAATGCCATAATTTTATTATCTTTTAGTACTGAGTAGTGTTCCATTGTGTATATATACCAAAGTTTCCCTATCCATTCATCTGCTGATGGACATCAGGGTTGGTTCCACAATCTAGCTATTGTGAATTGTGCTGCTATAAACATTGATATGGCTGTGTCCTTGCAGTAATCTGTATTTAAGTCCTTTGGGAATAGGCCAAGGAGTGGGATAGCTGGGTCAAATGGTGGTTCCATTCCCAGTTTTCCTAGTAATCTCCATACTACTTTCCAGATTGGCTTCACCAATTTGTAGCTCTACCAGCAATGTAAGAGTGTGCCTTTTTCCCCACATCCTCGCCAGCATTTATTGTTGTTTTTTTGATAGCTGCCATTCTGACTGGAGTAAGATGAAATCTTAGAGTTGTTTTGATTTGCATTTCTCTAATTGCTAGAGATGTTGAATATTTTTTCATATATTTGTTGATTGTTTGCATATCATCTTCTGAGAAGTGTCTGTTTAGTTCCTTGGCCCATTTATTGATTGGGTTATTTGGTGGTTTTTTTTTTTTTTTTTTTTTTGGTGTTAAGGCTTTTAAGAGCTTTATAAATCCTTGAGGTTAGTGTTCTATCTGATGTGGTAAAGATTTGCTCCCATTCTGTAGGTCCTCTATTCACCTGACTGATTGTTTCTTTTGCTGAGAAGAAGCTTTTTAGTTTGAATCCATCCCATTTATTGATTCTTGTTTTTAGTTCTTGCGCTATAGGGGTCTTATTGAGGAAGTTGGAGCCTAAACCAACTTGATGGAGATTTCGGCCTACTTTTTCTTCTATTAGGTGCAAGGTCTCTGGTTTAATTCCTAGGTCCTTGATCCACTTTGAGTTAAATTTTGAGCTTGGTGAGAGAAAGAGATTTAATTTCATTTTATTACATGAGGATTTCCAGTTTTCCCAACACCATTTGTTGAAGAGGCTGTCTTTTCTCCAGTGAATATTTTTGGCACTTTTGTCTAATATAAGATAACTGAAGATGTGTGGGTTCGTCTCTGAGTCTTCTATTCTGTACCATTGGTCAACTGGTCTGTTTTGATGCCAATACCATGCTGTTTTTGGTACTATTGCTTTGTAGTACAATTTAAGGTCTGGAATATTAATGCCACCAGCTTCATTCTTCTTGTTAAGAATCACTTTGGCTATTCTGGGTCTCTTATTTTTCCAGATAAATTTCATGATTGCTTTTTCTATTTCTATGAGGAATGATATTGGGATTTTGATTGGTATTGCATTGAATCTGTATAGTGCTTTTGGGAGAATGGTCATTTTGACAATATTAGTTCTACCTATCCATGAACAAGATCTTTTCATCTTCTAAGATCTTCTTTAATTTCATTCTTTAGTCTGCTGTAGTTTTCATTGTAGAGGTCTTTCACTTCTTTTGTTAAGTTGATTGCCAAATATTTTATTTTTTTAGAGGCTCTAGTAAATGGATGGATTTCCTAGTTTCTCTTTCTGAGGATTTGTCACTGATATACAGAAGTGCCTTTGATTTATGGGTATTGATTTTGTATCCAGCTACATTGCTGAATTTATTTATTAGAATTAGAAGACTTCTGGTGGAATTTTTTGTATCTTCTATGTATAGATGTTGAATATTTTTTCATATCATTGCAAATAGTGGTAATTTGAGTTCTTCTTTTCCTATCCGTATCCCTTTAATTTCTTTTGTCTGTCTAATTGCTCTGGCTAGGGCTTCAAGAACTATGTTAAATAGGAGTGGTGAAAGAGGGCATCCCTGTCTTGTTCCAGTTTTTAGAGGGAATGCTTTCGATTTTTCTCCATTTAGGATGATGTTGGCCTGGGGCTTAGCATAGATGGCCTTTACGATGTTGAGGTATTTTCCTGTTATCCCTATTTTTTCTAGCATTTTGAACATGAAGGGATGTTGTATTTTGTCAAATGCTTTCTCTGCATCTATTGAGATGATCATATGATTTTTATCTTTGAGCCTGTTGATGTGATGAATTACATTTATTAATTTCCTTATATTGAACCAACCTTGCATCCCTGGAATGAACCCCACTTGATCGTGATGCACTATCTTCTTGATGTGTTTTTGTATTTGATTTGCCAGAATTTTATTGAGAATTTTTGCATCTATATTCACTAGAGATATTGGTCTGAAGTTTTCATTCTTTGATTTGTCTCTGTCTGGTTTTGGAATCAAAGTGATATTGGCCTCATAGAATGAGTCTGGGAGTGTTCCCTCTTTTTCTATTTCATGAAATAATTTGAGAAGTATTGGTGTTAGTTCTTCTTTAAAGGTCTTGTAGAACTCAGCTGTGTATCCATCTGGTCCTGAGCTTTTCTTGGTTGGTAAGTTTTTTATGGCATCCTCTATTTCTTTGCTTGAAATTGACCTATTTAAATTGTGTATATCATCTTGATTTATTTTGGGCATATCATATGTCTCTAGAAATTTGTTGATGTCTTCATTATTTTCTATTTTATTGGAGTATAAATTTTTAAAATAATTTCTAATTATCTTCTGAATTTCTGTAGTGTCCATCATGATATTTTCTTTTTCATCGTAGATATTGGTAATTTGTGTTTTCTCTCTTCTTGGTTATCATAGCTAAAGGTCTATCAACTTTATTTATTTTTTCAAAGAACCAACTTTTAGTTCTGTCAGTTTTTTGTTTTGTTTTTTTTTTTAGTTTCAGTTTCATTAATTTCAGCTCTGATTTTTAATTATTTCCTGTCTTCTACTTCTTTTGGGGTTGATTTGTTCTTCTTTTTCTAGGGCTTTGAGATGTAATGTTAGTTTATTTATTTGTTGACTTTTTCTTTTTGAAGGAATGAGCTCCATGCAATGAATTTTCCTCTTAGTACTGCCTTCAGGGTGTCCCAGAGATTTTGGTATGTTGTATCATTCTCATTTACCTCTAAGAATTTCTTAATCTCCTTCTTGATGTCTTCTGCAACCCACTGATCATTCAATAGCATATTATTTAGTCTCCAGGTGTTAGAGTAGCTTTTCTTTCTTTCTTTATCATTGACTTCTAATTTCATTCCATTATGATCTGATAGAATGCAGGGTAGTATCCCTACTTTTTTATATTTGCTTAGAGTTGCTTTATGGCATAATATATGGTCTATTTTTGAGAAGGATCCAAGTGCTGCTGATAAGAAAGTATATTGGCTCATTGATGGGTGATATACTCTATATATGTCAGTTAAGTCTAAGTTATTAATTGTATTATTGAGTTCTATGGTTTCTTTGTTAACTTTTGTTTGGAAGCTCTATCCAGTGGTGAAAGAGGCATGTTAAAATCACCTAGAATTATTGTGTTGTGGTCTATTTGATTCTTGAACTTGAGAAGAGTTTGATTGATGAATGTAGATGCTCCATTATTTGGGGCACATATATTTATAACAGTTATATCTTGTTGATTTATGATTTCCTTAAGCAGTATTAAATGTCCATCTTTATCTCTTTTGACTAACTTTGGCTTAAAGTCTACTTTATTTGATATGAGGATGGAGACCCCTGCTTGCTTACATAGACCATGTGAGTGATATATTTTATCCCATCCTTTCACCTTCAGTCTATGGGCGTCTTTTCCTATGAGATGTGTCTCTTGAAGGCAAAAAATTGTTGGGTCTGTTTTTTTTTTTTTTTTTTTTTTTTTTTTTGTGGTACTGGAGATTGAACTCAGGGGCACTCGACCACTGGGCCACATCCCCAGCCCTTTTTTGTATTTTATTTAGAGACAGGGTCTCACTGAGTTGCTAAGTGCCTCGCCATTGCTGAGGCTGGCTTTGAACTCGCGATCCTCCTGTCTCAGCCTCCCAAAGTGCTGGGATTACAGGCGTGCGCCACCGCGCCCGCCTGGGTCTGTTTTTTAATCCAATCTCTTAGCCTATGTCTTTTAATTGGTGAGTTTAGGCCATTAACATTCAGGGTTATTATTGAGACATAATTTGTATTACCAGTCATTTTTATTTTTTTATTATTTTTGATATTTAGTTTGACTTGATTTTTTTCCTTTGGTTGGTTTTTCCCTTTATTGTAGTTCTTCCCTTTTGCAGATTTTCATTATTGTTTTTCATTTCCTCCTCATGGAATATTTTACCAAGAATGTTCTGTAGAGCAGGTTTTCTTGTTGTAAATTCTTTTAGCTTTTGTTTATCATGGAATGTTTTTATTTCATCCTCAAATCTAAAGCTTAATTTTGCTGGATATAAAATTCTTGGTTGGCATCCCTTATCCTTTAGAGCCTGGTATATGTTGTTCCTGGCTCTCCTGTCTTTGAGGGTCTGGACGGAAAAATCTTCTGAGATGCAAATTGGTTTCCCTTATAGGTAATCTAACTTTTTTCTCTTGCAGCCTTTAAAATTTTATCTTTATTTTGTATGCTAGGCATTTTCATTACAATGTGCCTTGGTGTGGACCTGTTGTAATTTTGTACATTTGGCATCCTATAGGCCTCTTATATTAGATTTTCAAGTTCATTCTTCCTGCTTGGGAAATTTTCTGATATTATTTCATTGAAGAGATTGTTCATTCCTTTGGTTTGAATCTCTGCACTTTCCTCTATTCCAATAAATCTTAAATTTGGTCTTTTGATGGTATCCCATAGTTCTTGGATATTCTGTTCATGGTTTCTTACTTCACTGTGAGGTCAACTTGATTTTCAAGATTATATATTTTGTCCTCATTGTCTGAGGTCCTATCTTCCAAGTGGTCCAATCTGTTGGTGATGCTTTCTATTGAATTTTTTAAGTGGCTTACTGTTTCTTTCATTTCAAGGATTTCTGTTTGGTTTTTTCTCAAACTTTCTATCTCTTTCTTGAAGTAATCTTTTGCTACCTGGATTTGTTCTCTTATCTCTTTTTTGGTATGATCGATGGTTGCCTGTATCTGATCACTTAGGTCATTTTTTTAAATCCTTTTTCATTTTAATTATGTGTATCCCGAACTCCCTCTGACATTTCCCCTACTGTGCTTTCTGTGGTTTCCATTGTTGTAGTATCTTTGTTTGTTTGGGGCATTTTCCTTCCTTGTTTTCTCATGATGTCTATGTATTTTCCTCTCCTGCAAAGTAAGCCTGAGGTATTACAACTTCTGCCCTTTTGTCTTATAAGGTCCCTCCAGGTTACCCAGAACCTCACTTTTTAGGGAAATATCAATATTAAATCTTTCAGTGTACCCAATGTGTGTCCATATATCAGTTGATTTCTATTTTTATATTTACAGTTTTGTCGCTATAATCAGAAATGATGAGATCAGTTATCTTATACCATATAGTCTCTATGTTTGTGTGGTGGTTTACAGTATCTAATGATAGAAGGGGGGGTGCCTAGAGGTTGGCTTAAACATTTATGAATTAAGATGTGAGAAAATAGAGGTATTAGATTATTTGACTAGTGAGAATATAATCATTAGGATTTCGCTGTTAGTAGAAGAAGCCAGAGATAGACAATCCCATGTAAGATTCCCTGTTAGTTCACAACATCATAACTGGTTGCACTTTCTGGTGCATCCTGGTCTCTAGGGACCTTAGTGATATCTTTTTTTTTCTTTTTTATTCTAAGTTGTTATAAATGACAGCAGAATGCATTAGATTTCATATTACACATATAGAGCACATTTTTTACAAATCTCTGGTTGTATACAAAGTATATTCACAGCATTCGTGACTTCATACATGCACTTAGGGTAATGATATCCATCTCATTTTACCATCTTTTTTTTTCCTTCACCCTTTTGCTCCCTCCCTTCCCCTCCCTCCCCATTGGCCATTCTAGTGTTCCTCTAATCCTCCTATGCTCCCCATCCCAACCCAACTGTGAATTGGCCTCCTTATATCAGAGAAACATTTGGCATTTGGCTTTTTGGGATTGGCTAACTTCACTTAGCATTATATTCTGTAACTCCATCCATTTACCTGCAAATGCCATGATTTTATTCTGTCTTATTGCTGAGTAATACTCCATTGTGTGTATATACCACATTTTCTTTGTCCATTCATCTACTGAAGGGCATCTAGGTTGGTTCCACAGTTTAGCTATTGTGAATTGTGCTGCTATAAACATTGCTGTGGCTGTGTCCCTGTAGTATGCTGTTTTCAAGTCTTTGGTGTAAAGACCAAGGAGTGGGATTGCTGGGTCATACCCGGACCTTTTTGTTGTTCCTTGGTAGTGGCATAGCTAATTTAGTTTTGTGGCAGTGGTTGCCTCAGGCCTATAATTATATTGGTGTTGGGTTGAGTAGCTATGGGATCCCTGTTCATTGTGTCTCTCCGGGCAGACGTGGGTTGCCTCTCAGATTTGGGAGCGTGGAGCGTGCCTTTCTCTCTGGATCACCTACTGGCTGCAGTGTGGTGGAGCAGGCAGTCTGGCTTTCTTCTCCCCACTCTCCTCCTCCTGGATCTCCTCCCAGTCTAGTTGTTTTGGTGGGGGTTGGGCAGGTGGGCAGCAGCGCCTTTCCACAGGGTGGAGCCTGCAGTTTCTGGTCCTGGTGATGGCCTGGGCAGTGGTCCCGCGGGCTGGTGGCTGGAGCGCTCCTTCTGGTGGATGTCTGCCTCTTGTTCTGTTCGCAGCTGGGCAGGTCACAGTTCCCCCTGGAGTGGAAGGGGCTTTTCCTCTGGTTGGGTCCTGCCTGCAGGGAGGAGCTGCTATTCCTGGCCCTGGAGGCGATGTCTGCGTGAACCGGCAGCCAGGTCAGAGCTGGGGGCCAGGCGAACTCACATACTGTATACTTAAGAAATTTTTTGTTGAATAGATGAATAATTAAGCAAATTGTGTTAAAGTGATATCACAGGCATAATATTGCAAATACTAGTGACTTATGATGAACTATCTACAAAAGGGATGAGTTGTTACTATTAGACTATATGTTTGAATGTATTAAATAAGATATTTGGTTAACAAATTGTATTTTTGCTTGTTTGTTTCAGCCTTTTCTACCACCTTCTCAAAGTAAAGCCGAATATGATTCAGAGGAGAGCCTGGAAAGTGACAGTGATGATGATGACAATGATGATGTTTTAGCTTCAGATTTTCATCTCCAAGAGCATTCTAATTCAAATTCATATAGGTATGGAATACTACATTTTAATCTTTTTTTTTAATCAATTAACCTTTACTTTTTTTTTAATATTTATTTGTTTACTTTAGTTGTACAAAGTGCATTTATGTTTACGTGGTGCTCAGGATTGAACCCAGGCCGCGCACGTGCAAGGCGAGCGCTCTGCCGCTGAGCTACAACCCCAGCCCTACATTTTAATCTTCTTTTAAAAATCATCCTGGCTTATATAATGTTTTTGAAAATAATACATGTGCTGTTAGTAGCTTTGTAAATCAGTACACTAACACACATTTCTACAGTTATAGTTGAAATTTGTTAAATTGCTTCCCTTCAACATAATTTGTCAGTTAAACTTTTTTTTCTTTCAGAACCAGGTATTGAACCCAGAGATACTTTACCACTGAGCCACATCCCCAGCCCTTTTAAAATTTTATTTTTTTAAATTTTGAGATAGAGTCTTACTAAGTTGCTTAGGGTCGCACTAAGTTGCTAACTTTGAACTTAACAATCCTTTTGCCTTATCCTCGCAAACTACTGGGATTACATGCATGTACCATCACACCCAGTGTCAGTTAACTTGATTTTATACATTTGGAGACCATCTATAATTTTTATCACTCCTCACAAATCTTCTCACATTATCCTTTGCTTTTTGGTTCCTATGCCCCACAATTTTAGCCTTAAAAATCTATTGCCTTTTCAGTAAAACATTAGTACTATGTCAATAAGTACTGTCTTAAAAATGTTTTCATGTATTATAAAAATCATACGTGTTCAAAACACTGATTCCTAGCTCCAGGGGTACATTATTTGTACATTCGTGAGTATAGTGTATTGTTTTTTTTTTTTCGTGATATGTTTCTTACGTCTGAGAGGTATATATAATTTACAAAGAGAAAATATGTTAATACAAATTTTTGAAAAGAAGTAAATATATTAGGGACAGTGAAATCCTTCTTTATGAAAAATTACTTTGACATATTTACTTAACTGGTTATTGGATTTTTTTTCTAAGTTTACTTTTTCAATATAAAAAACATTTGCATGACTCTAAAGTCAAAGTATAACTCAAAACCAAAAAACAACCCAATTAAAAAATGGCAAAAGGATTTGAATAAATAAATCTCCAAAGAATGACCAATAAACACATGAAAAGATGCTGCAGTCACTAGGAAATTGCAAATCAAACCCATGGTAGGATGCCATCTTGTACCCATTAGGATGGCTACTATAAAAAAAAATATCCAAATAATGATGTTGGCAGAAATGGGGAGTAATTAGAACCTTTGTTCCCTTCTGGTGGGAATATAAAATAGTGCAGCCACTGTTGAAAATGGAATAGTAGTTCCTCAAAAAATAAAAAATTGAATTACCACATGATTCAGCAATTCCATTTCTGAGTACATACTCAAAAGAATTGAAAGCAGGCACTGAAACAGATTTTTGTATGTCTATGTTCATAGCAGTATTATTCATAGTAACCAGTGGGTAGAAACAATCCAAGTGTTTCTTGACAAATGAATGGATAAGCAAAATGTGATATTGTATGTACAGTGGAAAATTATTCAGTCTTATAAAGGAAGGAAATTCTAACAAATACTACGGCATGGATAAATCTTAAGGACATTATGCTAAATTAAATAAACCAGTCACAAAACCGTTAATAGTATGATTCTACTTACGTGATATTCTTAGACTAGTCAAATGCATAGAGACTTACAGTTGGAAGTTGTCAGGGCCTGGACAATGAGTAGTTATTGTTAAATGAGTATGAAGTTTCAGTTTTGCAAAATGAAGAGTTCTGAAGATGGATGCTGGTTGTGGTTGAACAACTATGTGAATGTACTTACTGCTGTTGAACTATACACTTAAAAATGGTTAAAATGGTAGATGTTGCATTATATGTATTTTTTAAAATATTTTATTTTTTAGTTTTAGGTGGACACAATATCTTTATTGTATTTTTATGTGGTGGTGAGAATCAAACCCAGTATCTCACGCATGCTAAGCGAGCGCTCTACCACTGAGCCACAACCCCAGCCCACATTATATGTATTTTACCACAAAAAAATTATTTAAAAGTGAATATTTTAAGATATAAGTGTGTTCCACTTGCAATTAAAGAGAATCTAAACACTTATTTTTATAAAAAGTCAAATGAGAAGGCTCATATTTAAAAATTTCTTCCTTATACCCTCTACAGATAACCACTTTTGTTAGTTTTCATTTGACCACTTTTTAAAATTTCTGATTCATCTGTCTGTTTGTATCTGTATAATTTTATCTCCTCTGCTTTCTTACACAGATTAGCACACCATATCTAATGTTCTGGAACTTCCTTGTTCATTATTCATACTTCCTGAAGTTTTCTCCTTATTAATGCTTAGAGATCCTTATTTTTTTTTTTATGGTTGCCCTAAAATTCCATACTTCAAAACGGTAATTATTTAGCTAGTACAACTGCTGTTGTAGATAATCCTGACATGAATAACTGCATCTATTATGTTATTTTGTTTTTGTTGGGGTACACCTTCAGGGTAGATTGCTAATAGTGGAGTTACTGGTGTTGTGCCTTTCTAAATCCCTACATAAATCTTTAATGGATCCATTTTTGCTTTGTTTTTAGTTGGTCATTGATGCGTTTGGCAATGGTGCAATTGGTTCTCAACAATTTGAAGACATTCTATCCCTTTGCAGGTCATGATCTTGCAGGTAATAAATACCTTACTATAACCCAATGGTGCCATTGCTTTGGTTTACTATTCTGTATACTTTTTTAAATAGTGGAGGAAAGCTCAGACTTCCTGTTGTGAAAAACCAACCCTCTATAAATGCACCTATCATGCAATTAGGTGCTTTAGGAGGACAATGTCCAAGAAATCAGAAGTGCTAAACCTGATATGATCGACTACAATGAGACAATATTATAGCTATCTGAATGTTGGGGGATTTAATAATGGTAAACATATAGAAACTAAGCAAACATGAAACTCATAAATTGCAAAGGAGCAAATGGTTGTATAGGAGAGAAAGAGGTATGATAGTATACCATGTTTGAACTGTGAAAAGTATTTTTATTTATATATATGATATATAAATATATAAATATCATTATTAATATATTATATGCAAATATATAAGTATATATAAGATAAATAAGTATTATGTTATTTATGTGTAATACATAATATTGAAATATAATAGATTTAACTAAATTTTTATGATGTTATGATGAAGGGAGGAAAAGTTTTTTCTCGTATTCTTTAGTAAAAAATGAGTAGATCATTTCCAAAATTATAAATCATGAACACACAGTGTAAGCATGTTATGTAGATATGGGGAGGTAAATAATAGGAGTAGTTAAAAATAGGATCAGGATTCAGGAATATGGAAGGGTAGAAAAAAACACTGAGTTTCTTGATAAGTATTATTTAACATTTTTGTGTATATTTTCATTTTCTAAACAAATCTTGAAAGTTATATGCCATACAGAACTGATACTAAGTTTTAAAACAATCAGTTTTTCTCCTGCACATATTTTCCTAATCTTCACATTTTTCATGTGAAAAAGTCAGAGACAGTAAAGTTGACATGCTTGTACAGATTTATGACGTCAGTTTGTCAACCTCTCATATTTCTATGCCCACATCTCGCATGCTGACATGTGTATTAATAGCTTAATTCAGTCTTTCCTACAATTAATATAGCATTTTACTGCAGAAGATAAATATGAGTCATTTATATTTTCCCTTTTTAGAACTTCCAGTCAGTTCACCTCTTTGTCATGCGGTTCTGAAAACTCTTCAATGTTGGGAACAAGTTCTTCTTCGACGACTTGAAATCCATGGTGGACCACCTCAAAATTATATCTCAAGTCATACCTCTGAAGAGAGTTTGTCTGCGGGTCCTGCTATTCTGCGCCACAAAGCTTTACTGGAACCTACAAACACTCCTTTCAAGTAGGTTTTCCTTATGGATGCTGTTTTTAAGTAGGAGTTTTCCAAAGTCAGAATGTTTTTCAGGTAGTATTTAGAGAAAAAATATTAAGATTGTTTAATTCTCTGTTCTAGGCTCATGTCAATATCTTTGTGTAATGTCTGCAGTAGTTCAGAGGTTAGCAAACTTTTCTTGTGAAGGTCCAGACAGTAAATATTTTAGATTTTGGGGATGTGCTAGTCACAGTTACTTAACTCTGTCATTATAGAATGAAAGCAACCATAGACCATACATAACTATGTTTTGGTTTGGCTATGGTCCAGTAAACTTTTTTTTTTTTTTTTTTTTAAATGGGGCAGGCTAGTTTTGGCCAGTGAGCTGTACTGTATTGATAACCTACTTTAGAGCAGCACTGTTGAAAACAAACAATTATCAACTGTTTTACTGTCCATGAAATGAGAAAGTTAAACCAAAAGGTAAAACAATTAAATGCCTGTTTTATCTAGAAAGTCTTACTACAAAAAAAAAATGTTTACTGAACTAAACAGTGTGCTTACTTAATGTTGTGGTTGGTTTATGATCTTGCAAAAGCTCTTACTTTATTACTAATCAGTAACGAGTTGTGGACGGGTATGTGTCCACAGACAGCACTTTCAGTAGCTGTGCTTCTAGCTCTCTTCTAGTAAGCATACCTATTTTTGTTATATCTTGTGTCCCTAATTTTGGGGTCAGCAAACTGTGCCCAACCCCCTGCCCAAATTTAGCCCTCCTCCTGCTTTTTAAAATAAAGTGTTATTGGATTACAGCCATACTATTGTCATTTGTATATTATAGGTAGGAGTTATCCCTTATCTGGGATGTTTGGGATCAGAAGTGTTTCAGATTTTGGAAGTTTTTGAATTTTGGAATATTTGCATAGACTTTTCATTGAACATCCCTAAGGCAAAATCCAAAACTTACAATGTCAACACCTAAAAAGTTTGAGATTTCAGAGCATTTTGGATTTTGGAGCATTTCAAATTAGAGCTGCTCAACCTGAATGTTTGGCTGCTTTCCCATTACAGTGACAGAGTTGAGTACTTGTGATAAAAACCATATGGCACACAAAGTCTAAAGTATTTACTGTCTGACGCTTGGTTGGCCGGTCACAATAGTGCATACCTGTAGTCCCTGGAACTTTGGAGGCTGAGGCAGGAGGATTACAAGTTCTAGGCCAGCCTCAGAAATTTAGTGAGGCCCTAAGAAACTTAGTGAGACCTTCACTCAAAATAAAAATAAAAAGCACTGGGGATGTAGCTCAGTGACAAAGTGATCCTGGGTTCAGTCCCCAGTACCAAAAAAAGAAAAAGCTTGCTGGATGCTTCCCTACGTCATATGGTGTGATTCTAGTTAGTTTATTATAATGAGGATTCATATAGGACCGAGGAATTGTGGTCAAGTTAATTAGAAATGTCTGAAGTGGATAATTAAATTTACTATCTCTGTGTAGATCCAAACATCATCTGGCATTATCTGTGAAGAGGCTTTGGCAGTACTTGGTGAAGCAAGAAGAAATTCAAGAAACCTTTATCAGAAATATATTCACAAAGAAACGATGTCTAAATGAGGTCTGTAGAAGTTAGAACCTCTTTGCTATTTTATTATAGAAATCTTTTATATTATCATTGAGCCCTTAAAAATGAGATGCATTTTATAGTCTTTCCAAAACCTTTTTGTATCATATATATATATGTGTGTGTGTGTGTATATATATATATATATATGCAATTCATGCTTAGTCAAGTGATTCAAAAGGAGAGAGGCAATTATTTTCATCAGTCACTTTAATTTAAAGTAATTAATTTGGATGTATTTGGAACATTTATTTCTTCATAGATATTATTTAAGATTGTGTATTTCTTGTTTTCTGTATTTTGAGTTATGATGATCACTTATTTAAAAAACGAGATTGAAATTTCCTATGATTTTCATGTGATAGTTAAGGCTGTGTTAGAAGTTTAACTGAAACTTGGTTAGTGTACCGAAAACATTTTAAATATGTTCTATTTCTCATTCTATAGATTATGCTTAAATGAAATTTTTATATATTCAAATCATACTGTAATTGGTTGATTATACTTTGATATTATCATCATAATGATTATTTTTTTTGTCATTTAGTTCAGTGCTACTAAAAAGTACCAGTCTGATAATACGGGAAACTTGCATCTGAATGTAAATGAACATCTTGCTTCCTTCATTGAGAAAGTTTCGCTACTAAAAAATATCAGGTGAACTAAATAGTAGACATAGTTATGTAGTCGATTCTTTATCTTCCCTGAACCAGTAGCAAAGAGTTCAAAACTGCCAGACGTGGTGGTGCACACCTGTAATCCCAGCTACTTGGGAGGCTGAGGCAGGAGGATCACAAGTTCAAGGCCAGCCTCAGCAGCTTAGCGAGGCCCTAAGCAACTAAGTAAAACCCTGTTTTGAAATTAAAAATAAATAAAAAGGAATGGGGATATAGCTCAGGTAAAGTACTCTTGGGTTCAATCCCCTCCAGTGTCCAAAAAAAAGAGTGCAAACTGGCAGCTGGTCTATAGACCACATTTTGAGTAGCACTGAACTAGTCTGAAAATAAGCTTTTACAGTTTTTTAAATGGAGGGAAGAAAATAAGGAAATAGAATATGACTTTACAATAGACAAGTAATCAAAAGCAAGATGATATCAAACCTTAAGTAAAAGGAAAATCACATATATTCTGTCGTCTCTCAGTTTAAGTACTAATTTGGAGGAGGCAACTGTAGGTGCTATTATTTACTATTTGCCTGATTTTGTAAACATATTCAAATTGACTGTGCCAGGAAACAGAATATTATATAATATTCTTGCTGACTTAGAAGACTTTTCATATGAAGTCTAGTTAAACAATTTATTATTTTGTTTGTTAATTTAAAATTATATGAAATATGTCTTAGATGTTTAGTTTTAAGTTACCATTAAAACAGTTCAAGAAAATGTTTGGATAAATAAAAGTTAACAATGGATGTACTAGTGAAGAATATAAGACTAATTAAAGATAGGTTTGTTGGGAAGATAGTGTTTTATTTTAAATTTATCTTTTTCTCAAATAATGTATTACAAGTTACAGCATTCTGATGGTATAAAAGTACTGCTGCATTGTTTTATATAGTCATGTTTGCTTGCTACTTTCTCTAGGGCACTTTTTAATGTGAATATGTATATTTTGATTGTCTAGTTGATTCAGGAATAGAATCATGAAGGGAATAGAGTAATATAACTAAGCCAGAATGCATAAGAATAGTGGGTAATGAATACAGCTGCACATATTTAAATTTCTTTATTATTTTATTTCTAGTTTTCTTTGGAGCTTCATTATTACCTTAAGGAATTTTAAAATTACTTTTATTGCAATTATTTTAATAAAAAAGCATGAACATAAGCATTGAACTGACAGCTTTGTAACTATCAGTAAGCTAAATATTTTCTCTGAATTTTAGTTTTTTTTTATCTTCAAAGTGATTATTTCATTCTGTACTTTGTAATGTTTTTGATCTATAGATTTAACTGGCTCTATCACTGGTAGTTATGAGAAATTTGTTGTTGTTGCCTATTGTTTTATTCTTGATTGCAATAATCTTGAAGAGACTTTTTTGTTGTTCTTTTTAGATATACATGACAGTAGAGTATATTTTGACATATATACATGGAGTATAACATTCTAATTAGGATTGAAGAGACTTTTGATAAAGGGTATATGAAAAGAAAAAATTTATATAGTAAAACAGGTTGGATGAAGTGAAATAGGAACTTAACTTTATAGAGATGGTATAAAATTATTTAATCTTCTCTGGAAAGTTGACTAAACTATTTTTGGTATTCAAAAATTTACATTCCATCTCTTAGTTTCATAAAATAGTAATTACATTAAAGTTATTGTGATTTTTCAACTGTTTAGGAGATAGATATATGACAGGCCCTATATTTTGGTTGCAACATGATGGGGAATATTTTGAGACTGCTGCTGGTTTTTATTCCTTTATATGCTTCTTTATCTGACCTTTTCTTCATCTGACCTTAAAGTCCTGATATATCTTGAGATCTCTTCTTTTACCTATATAATGGCATTTACTAGTGCATGCATTTTAAAACAGAATGTCTTCCCTATTTGTTCTTATTTGGAAATTAAGTACAGATGGCTGCAAATACACTGAGCTATTGCCTACAAAAAATTGGGACTTGATGCTGCTATCTTTGTCCACTTCTTTTTTCTGTTTTCTTTTATTTTCTGAAAAGAACTAAAGTCTTGAACCTTATTATTATTATTATTATTATTATTATTATTATTATTATGCTAATACACTATTTTAAGAAGGATATGCACCTTCAGCAACTTATTGACTTTTTCTGGCTAAATCAGTAGGAGAGAATTAGAAAGGTAAAACTAAAATTTCCTAATCAGAAGGTTTTCCTGAGATGTCATATTTTATGGAAATAAGACATAGTAGTGTCTGTAAAAAGAGTTTGATTTTTAGTTAATAGTAGTCTGGAACCAGTAGTTCAGAATTTTTAAATATGAAGTACTTGATAATAATTTTGCTTGAATGTCAGCATTTGAAAAATGAGTAAAAATTTTCATGCTGTAGGATAAAATTTGTAGTGGTGGATAATGAGTTGTGAGCTATTAAGTTTTCCTGTTCCCTATCAATGCACATTCACACATACTTCTTTTAAGGTCTATGAAATTTAAGAATAACAACGCAAATCCATGTCCTTTTCTAAGTAAATTGGTTAAAAATATAGATTTTTAAAATATCCCCAGTATTTTGCATGTTACATCTCATCTTTACTTTGTAATGTGATTATTCTTTCTTGATGAAGTCATTAAAGGACAACAGTGAAACCATCAAAAATTCTATGATGGAGGAACCAACCTTCAATAAGGTACAAATATCATTCAACTGAAATTAGAAATTGCATTCTTAACCAGAAAAACAAAATATTTGCATTTTAGTTTTCACCTGGACTTTATTCCCAATGAAATGAAAATATTGTTCCTTCAAATTATTCTTTCATTTTAGCAAGTCCTTAAAAAATGCTTTTCCTTTTTTTAAGTAAGAGAATGCAATTTTAAAGGGAGTTGAATGTGTCCTATTTTGGCTACAGATTTTTCTGAGTACATACAACTGAAGATCTTAATAAATGTAAATTACTCTAGCAGTTGTAAAAGCATAGTAGGATTGTATTTCTTTTTCAAAAATCAATGACACAGATGTGTAGGTCTGTTTCTGGACTCTCTACTTTGTTTCATCAATCTGTTTTCCATCTTTATGCTATTTGCACACTTTTTAATTTTTCAATTAAATTTCTCTCCAAGAATATTAATTCCTAAAACTATAGCAGATACTATTATATAGCATTTATTTTACAAATAGGAATAACATAGCACAATGCTTTGTGCATAGTAAGTACTCATAATACTTAAGAACCAAAGCAAGCTGGGCACCATGGTGCACGCACGCCGTAATCCCAGCACTTGGGAGGCCGAGGCAGGAGGATTGAGAGTTCAAAGCCACTCTCAGCCATCAACTCAGTGAGACCCTGTCTCTAGTAAAATACAAAAAAGGGTTGGGGATGTGGCCCAGTGGTCGAGTGCCCCTGAGTTCAATCCCCGGTACCAAAAAAAAAAAAAAAAAAAAACAGAGCAGAAAGGATGAGAATTAATACAATATGAAAATTTCCCAGACGTTCTGTGATTTCATATACAAATATGACTGACATCATTATGTTGATATATAACTTGTTTTTCATATTCTGTGTTGTCACTAATTTTAAAATAATCTTACCAAAGTGATTTTTAAAGAAAAGAATTTCTCAAAAGATTTTTTAAAGACTACTAATTCTACCTTTTATTCTTTTAGTTTGTTTTTTAGTTTTTTTTTTTTTTTTTAGATACACACAATACCATTATTTATTTATTTCTATGTGGTGCTGAGGATCAAACCCAGTGCCTCACACATGCTACGCAGGTGCTCTCCCACTGAGCTATAGTCCATTCCCCTTTTATTCTTTTTCAAAGGAATCTTTTAAAATAGAAGAAATAATTTTATGCAACTAATAAAAGGACTTAGTTGATATAAGCGTATGTCGTAACTAAAATGTTAGCAAAATAAATATATGTAACTCATACTTGAAAAATTTCTCATGTTTTTTGGGAGTTTTCAGAGAATATAAATCAAATTTTTAATTAGTTAGCAGTTTTCTTTGCTAATTGTTACTAACTACTCCCTGTACATTATCAAGAATTCTTATCAAAAGATTTTTATTTTGATCCTGTTTATAAAATGTTACTAATCATATTTCTGAAGTCATCTCCATGCCACATCATTTTTTTTCATTAACATAACCATTTGGAAAAAATTTTAAGCTTTTTGCCTTTTTTAAAATAACTTACTAGGTATGTTTGATAATAAAATAACTGTACATATTTAACTGCAAAACCTGATTAATTTTGGATTATGTACGTGTTTGTGAAGCTGTTGTCACAAGATGATGTATTTACCCACCACCCTCCAAACTTTAATCCCTCCCTTTTTCTTCCCTCTCCCTTCTGTCCTTTTCCTCCCCAAACAACTAAAGATCTGATTCCTGATATTATAAACTAATATGCATTTTGTGGAAGAGAATCATATCATTTTTGGTTTTTACCTTTCACTAAGCATAAGTATTTTGAGATTTCTCCATGTCATTGCATGTGTCATTATTTCATTCTTTTTCACTTCTGATATGCGTATGTTACATTGTATGGACATTACCAGTTTATCTGTTTATGTATTGTTTAACAGTTGGGATGATTCCATTTTTGGGCTATTTCAATAAAGCCTGCTTTGAAAAATCATGCATAAGGTTCTTTTATGGACATTAGCTTTTATTTCTGTTGTGTAAATAAATGCCTATAAGTAGAATGACTGGATCATATGGTAGGTGTATGCTTAACCTTTTTAGGAAACTGCCCAAGTGTTTTCCAAGGTGACTATCATTTTACACTCTTCTCATCAGTGATTGAAATCTCAGTTACTTGACATCTTATTGATACTTTGTAGTTAACTTTAGCCATTCTTGTTTAGTGATAATTCATCATGGTTTTAATTTGTAGTCTTTTAAAATTCTCTTTACAATGTCTTTTGTTGAAGACGTTATCCTTTCATCCACTGAATTTCTTTTTCAAAAATCAATGACACAGATGTGTAGGTCTATTTCTGGACTCTCTACTTTGGTTCATCAATCTGTTTTCCATCTTTATGCTAGTTGCACACTTACTTGTTACTGTAGCTTTATAATCTTATATTAAATATTGTCCTTCAGTTATATCCTTCTTCAAACCAAGCTAGCTAGCTTGCTTACTTATTAGCTTGCTTTTTCTTTATCACATTGATGAGAACTTCCAGTCCCATGCTGAATAAAAATATTGAGAACAGATTCTTGGTTTTGATATATTAGGAGGAAGCATTTAGTTTTTCTTTTCTTTCTTTCTCTTTACCTTTTTTGTACCAGGATTGAACCCAGAGATGCTTAACCACTGAGTCACATCCCCAGCCCTTTTTTATATTTTATTTAGAGACAGGGTCTCACTGAATAGCTTAGAGCCTGGATAGGTTGCTGAGGCTTGCTTTGAACTTGTGATCCTCCTGCCTCTCGGCCTCTGGAGCTGCTGGGGTTACAGATGTGTGCCACCATGCCTAGCTAGACTTTTTTTTTTTTTTTTAATTCTGTTTATATAAAATATCCAGAATAGACACATCTAATAAGAAAAAAAGAATTGGTGCTTGCCAAGTTCTTATACAGATGGGAATGGGAGCTGAGTGCTTAATGAGATTTCTTTTTGGTACTAAAAATGTTCTGGAGGTAGAAAGAGATCATAGTTGTACATTTAGTTTTTTTTTTTTTTTTTTTTTTTTTTTTTAAATCATGAGGTTACCTGTAGGTTTGTTGTTGTTGCCCTTATAAGCTTGGGGAAGTTTCTTTGTATTATTAGCTTATTGAGAGTTTTTTAATAACAAAAAATACTTTACTAAAATATAAGATATACAGAAGATTCTAGACAAGTCATACAAAATTGTCAGAAGCTTTTTGTTAAAGGGAGATCTATACTTGATAGTGAAGTGACAATCTTATTAGCAAGAGTTGTGATATTTGTTTAGTATCAATTAAAACAATCATGCTTGTTCATCTGTAGGATTTTAAAATAAACATTTTGCAGCTAACCTTGATAAACTACCTTTGTTTACCGTGCTTTATATTGAATGCACTGTGCTTTATACTTTATCTTCACACACTATGCTTTATTCATTTCCCCCATGACTAGGAAATGAATAAAAGCTGAGTTCCAGGGCTGGGGTTGTGGCTCAGTGGTAGAGCGCTCGCCTAGCACATGCGCGGCCCGGGTTCGATCCTCAGCACCACGTAAACGTAAATGCATTGCATTGTGTACAACTAAAGCAAATAAATAAATTTTTTTTTTTTAAAAAATCTGAGTTCCACTGCTACTAAACCTTTCCCAACAATCCATATTCTAGCATATGCTTCTGCTTTTCAACAGTGAATTGAGAAAAGAGAGAGATTTGATAATGTGCATTTAATCACCAAAGGACTGAAGAAGTCTTAACTTTTATTCTCTATTGTTTCTAAAAGTGTTGTGTCCATTAAATGCAAACAAAAAATGAAGACAACTTTAAAGCACAGAAGTGATGCATATTTGATGATGTGCATTTGATAATCAGATTGATTTAAATACTATTTGTGGCAGACATCCTAGTCCATGCTTCAAGTATTTCTGTGGCTTGGACTTTGTTGGTCTCTCACTGCTATACGACATTATTTGCTAGTGGATGATCTGAATTAGGAACACTTAACAAAGCCTGAGTCAATAACAGAATTATGGGAAGCTGGTGCTTTGGACCACTTGTCTTTATAAATACATAACATATTCTTCCTGACCTGTCTACATTAAGAAAGTAAACTTTGGGGCTGGGGTTGTGGCTCACCGGTAGAGTGCTCGCCTAACACGTGCATGGCTTGGGTTCGATCCTCAGCACCACGTAAAAATAAATGCATTGTGTACAACTAAAGCAAATAAATAAATATTTTAAAAAAATAAGTAAACTTTGGTCATGAAGTGTACTTTGAGTGCTGCCTTTGGGTATTCTTCTGGAAGGAACAATTAAAATCCCTTCCTCAAAGTAGGAATCCCAGAGGCCAGCAGTGACCACATGAAAATAACGGGTATTGCTTTTATCTGGTTCTACTTTGATGCCAAGAACCAGTTCTACCAGCCAGTGCTGGCTTTCCTTTGATGATTTTTCTAGGCAGCCCAGTCATCTTTTCAAATTCCCAATCAGTCCACTGGTCTTTTTTCCCCATTTAATCAGGAATGGTTGGAGGATTTTATTAAATGGTTTGGGGTTTTTTGCATTTTTGTTGTTGTTGTTTTGCTACTGTTGAGATGATCATATATGGCTTTTCTTTTGTTAGTCTGTTGGTATGGCTAAATAAATTTATGGATTTTTTTTTTTAATGTTAAACTAGTCTTGCATTCATGGCCCCACTTTGGCCTACTTGGCCATGATGTGTTATCCCACATTATATATTGTCAGTTTTTATTTGTTCAAATTTTAAGAATTTTTGCACCTATATTCATGAGGGATGTTGGTTTGTAATTTTCTTATACATTTTTTTAGTTGTAAATTGACCTTTATTTATTTATTTATATGTGGTGCTAAGAATTGAACCCAGTGTCTCACACATGCTAGACAAGTGCTCTACCACTGAACCACAACCCCAGCCCTTTCTTATACATTTTTTGCTTTATGTTGATATTGGATTTATGTTTGCCTTTCTTAGAATAGGTTGGCAAGGATTCTCCTTAATTTTTGCAAGAATTTATATAGATACAATAGTGTTTATTATTTCTTAAGTGTTTGGTAGAATCTGAGATTTTTTTAATTAGAAATTCAAGTTCTCTAACAGATATAGGGCAGTTCAGGTTATCTATTTCTTATTTATTGGAATAAGCCACCATTCCTACTCTCCTAATTTAATCCAGCATCACCTCTCATTAACTTAAGCTAATGTATTAGCTTCTTCGTTGACTTTCTGGCAGCCATTCTTACACCCTTTACGTTTTAGCTCACACGAGTCAGAAATTTCAAACTCTTCCAGTGGCTTCTCAGCCCTCTCTAATATCTTACCTCCTTATTATAGCTTTTAAATTCCTGCATGAACTTCTTTCTCCATCTTATCTCCTACATGCTTAGTCATTCTCAAATTTAGTGTGCCTAAGACACTGGAGATAGTAGGCACCATTGCTTTGCCCCATGGTTATGGGATTCTAAATATGCATCTGACATAGGGTTTAGAATCTTTGTATTTTAAAAAGTCACCTCATTTCATTCTCATGCAGCTCATCTTGACACTACATTATTGAGAAATGTTGTTTTTAGATAATAGAGAACAAGAATGTATTCCCACATTGAGAAAGCTTTTTGACATTTATATATCTGCTAGAGCTTTCCTTCTGCACTTGGAAAAAGCTCCCCAGTGAAATTTGTCAGCAAATAGTAGATTCCTCTGTGCTACAGAAATATCTCTCTGCCTCCAGTTTCTTCAAAACCTAGTAGTAGACAATTAAGAGTACTTTAGATACCAGGCAGATAGATGGGCAAATTGGGATTTTTGTCATAAAATTACAGAATTTGACTTGTCCATTCTTGCTGGGCCAGAGGTAAGACATTCCTTAGAAGACAAGTTGACTCTTAAGCCAGAATATTCAGCAAACACTGAAACATTTTTGTTTGTAAGTAAATCATATTTTAGATTAGAATATATTTGACATATTAATATCTAATGACTATGATTTTCTTTTAATAGTAGTTATTTTTATTTGGTTATTATATATAAATCTCTTTTAGCTCTGCAATTAAACTGTCATCTTAGTTGCCATTTTAAAAAATATTTCGAAAGGGCTGGGATTGTGGCTCAGCGGTAGAGCGCTCGCCTAGCACGAGGGCGGCCCGGGTTCGATCCTCAGCACCACGTAAAAGTAAACACATTGTGTACAACTAAAGCAAATAAATAAATATCTAAAAAAATATATTTTGAACTCTTATGAGTTCATGGTCAGCAGGTAGGCATTAGTGATATTTTTATCTAAATTTTTCAGGAAATAAATGTTATGTGCTAATTACAAATTAATATTTTCTGCATTTTGTAGTGAGCTATGAAACATTTTATAATTCATCTAAAAAGATTGAAGGTTGGGAAAAAATAAAATGAAGTAATAACCTACATTAAGCAATGTTTCAAACTCTTAATAATTGCTTCCACATTCCAACTTCTATTTATTTTAGTAAATTGATTTTATATAGTTTCTTCTCTGAATTTAAAGATGTTGTATACACTTTATCTAGAATAAAGGAATGTCAATTATTTGCCCCTTGTATAAACTACACTAAATTATTTTGTTTTTCTCAACTTCTACTGACTTGGAGGAGTTACCATGTCTTCAGGGTTTCAGATTTTTCCTCTATAAAAGGAAAATTATTTGGACCAAAAGTCCGTAAACTATACTTACCTGGTCAAACCCCACCTGGTTTTGTATAACCCATGAGCAAAGAATAGTCTTTACATTTTTAAAGCGTTGTTTGGTGAAAAAAAAGAGGAATGTGCTACAATAACCATTTGTGGTCCATACAATTTAAAATATTCACCATGTGATCATTTAATATAAATATATATATATATATAATTAAGGGCTGGGGATATAGCTCATTTGGTAGGATGCTTGCCTTGCATGCACAAGACCCTGGGTTCAATCCCCAGAACCACCACCACCAACAAAAAATACTAAAAGAATTATAGTACTAATAAACTTGGTAAATAAATCTTAATTAAAATGTTTTGGTACTTTAAAGTTAATTCATTGTAGCTTGGGAGTATAATCAATGAAGTTCTGTGTTGTATCAACTATTTTTTACAAAAATGTGAAGAAACAAGTTTGAAAAAAATTAAATTCCCCTTGTGCAATAAATTTTGTTTTAGGAATAATATACAATATTTGGAATTGAAATATTTTTAAAAAACTTTCTTAAAATAATTTACGTAAGTACCAGATGTTAGATTGGCATACTATTTGGTCTATTCTTAAAGTCATGTTTTATTTTCTTCCATCTAGATAGAAGCAGATTTGGGATATCCTGGAGGTAAAGCAAGAATCATTCATAAGGAATCTGATATCATTACTGCCTTTGCTGTTAATAAAGTAAGTATATAGATTTTTTCCCTTTTTTTTAATCATTACATGCTCATAGTTGAAGAATATTGTATTTTGTAAGTTTATTTAATGTCTATTTCTCTTTGCCAAAACTACTTCACACTCCTAAAATTATAATCTAAATCATTTTTCTTTTTTTTTATAAAATGATTATATAATTTGGTAATGTGATTTTATTATATAATTTGGGAAATGTAACTGATAAAATATTTTATTGCTATACAGAAAAAGATATAAATTATTTATATATGCAATAACTTTAGAATTTATCTGAGATAATAGCACCTAACCCAAAGAAAATGTTTTCTTTATTCCTTTTGAGTATATTAAATATAATTCTTACTACTTGATTAAATCTAAGCTTATATGTGGCTCATAAATTTTCCCATTTTGACTTAATACTACCAGTAGTTACCAGTAGTTCCCAATTAGTATGTTTTCTTTGTATTCCTTAGACTTATACTTACCATCCTCCTTAGAGATGTCTGTAAGCTCCAATAGTAAAGGTAGCCTTAGATGTAATCGTCCAGTGTTGAAATTTGTTGTAATAGTTTCCCCCTGCTATCTCCCTTTGTTACCTTACTGAATAGTGTCTAGTCACTTATTTTGTTTTGTTTTCTTTCCATTAGTTTGAAGATAGATGTTATCTTTTTTCTTAAAGGATACTTAAAGAAGGCATATGTGTGTGTGTACAAGTGCATGCATTTGTGTTCATATGTTTCTAGTTGGCAATAATTTTATGTAATTTAGATGTGTATCCTGTGGAATTACTCATTCAGAAATTTTTACACGAGTATTTCTTCATCTTTTTATGCTAAGCCTTCTTCTCTTTGATTTCTCCTAGACAATTCCTTTGTCATTCTATCCTCTTATTTTGCTGTATCCTTCATCTCATTTTTTTCTCATAAACTTGAACAGTGACTAACTCTGCTTGAAGCAGGCAAATTTGGAATTAGGCACTTTGTCAGCAGTTCTTACATTGTAGAGTGTCTTGTAACATGATGTACATATGTCAAATACAAAATTTTTGTCTACACCCTACTCACCTGCCTTCTTCTGAAGAAAATTTTATTTAAAATAGTCTATCCTATACAAGTAACTAGCTTTTTTCACTTTAGGGGATGTATATAAGTAACTAGTAACGAGTAATCATTCACATATTTAAAGTCTGCCTTTCACTTGTTTAATTTTTTTTCCAGATTTGATATTTACATCCTTGCTAAGTTACCACTGAGAAATGATATGTTTTGCTTTATATTTCACTTTTTTTTTTTTTTAAACATCATTGAGTTTTAACTTTTTCTCATTTGTTTAGTTGGGAACTATATCAAAAATTGTGAAGGTTGTGAGATTTGACCTTATATTCAAGCTAACAAATTAACTTTCACATTTTAATGGATGCTGTTTGAAGACACAGAAATCCTGGATCACAGACAAAAGATTTTATTTCTAACAGCAAGAGCAGTAGCCAGAATATCATCATTTTCACACTGGTTCTCTGAGCTACGATTCTCAAAGAGAAACCGAAAAGAACCATATACAAACAGAACCTGCATATGCAGGTTATAGGAGAGGATCCTCAGTTTAGTGAACCCAGGTCTTTTCTAATGGACAGTAAGCATACCTAAAATTTGCTCTGGAAGGAGAAAACTATCACTGTATAAACATCCTGGGAATGATCCTGCAGGGAAAAAAAAGGGCAGTCAGTGATTCACAAGACATTCAAAATTGGAGAGATCCATAGAGAATCATCTTCAGTAGTCTAGTTATCCTTTTTACAGAGTCTCAGGGTTCTTTACTTATTAATGTGTTAGCATTTCACATAATAATAATAGTAATCCTGTTTTCTCTTTGCTGTCAGTATCTTTCTGTTTTCTGTTTGAGATGTGTGTATTTTTTTGTAGTGCTGCTGATCAAACCTAGAGCTTAGCTCATGCTAGGCAACTACTCTACTACAGAGCTACATCCCCAGCCTGAGATGTGCATTTTTAATTCATAGATCTTTAAATTTTTACATAATTTAATCTGACCAACTTTTCATTTGTGATTTCTTCTGGCATACTTCTTCCTCTATTTTC